>JAPPVO010006197.1:0-23351 GCA_030407325.1 Camellia japonica | reverse complement strand
GGGCGGCTGATATGTAATTACGATGCTTACTTACCATTTGTCATGCATTAGGGTTCTAACACTCGAACACCTATACAGATTCTCCTGCATGGTGGCAGATATGTAAATACGGTGTTTACTTACCATTTCTCAAGCATTTGGATCCGAACACTCGAACACTTATACGGATTCTCTTGTATGATGGCAGATATGTAATTACTCTATTTACTTACCATTTCTCATGCATTAGGGTTCGAACACTCGAACACCTATACGGATTCTCCTGCATAATGGCAGATATGTAAATACGGTGTTTACTTACCATTTCTCAGGCATTAGGGTTCGAACACTCGAACACCTATACGGATTCTCCAACATGATGGCCGATATGTAATTACGGTGTTTACTTACCATTTCTCAAGAATTTGGGTTCGAACACTCGAACCCCTATACAGATTCTCCTACATGGTGGCAGATATGTAAATACAGTGTTGACTTACCATTTCTCATGCATCAGCGTTCGAACAATCGAACACCTATACGGATTCTTCTGCATGATATCAGATATGTAATTACAATGCTTACTTACCATTTCTGATGCATTAGGGTTCGAACACTCGAACACCTGTACGGATTCTCCTGCATGGTGGCAGATATGTAAATACGGTATTTACTTACCATTTCTCATGCATGAGGGTTTGAACACTCGAACACCTATATGGATTCTCCTGCATGATGGCAGATAAGTAAATACGGTGTTTACTTACCATTTCTCACGCATTAGGGTTCGAACACTCGAACACCTATACGGATTCTCCGGCATGGTGGCAGATATGTAAATACGGTGTTTACATACCATTTCTCATGCATCATGGTTCGAACACTCGAACACTTATACGGATTCTCCTGCATGATGGCAGATACGTAAATACAGTGTTCACTTACCATTTGTCATGCATTAGGGTTCTAACACTCGAACACCTATACGGATTCTCTTACATGGTGGCAGATATGTAAATACGGTGTTTACTTACCATTTATCAAACATTTGGGTTCGAACACTCGAACACCTATGCGGATTCTCCTGCATTATGGCAGATATGTAATTACGGTGTTACTTACCATTTCTCATGCATTTGGGTTCGAACACTCAAACACCTATACGGATTCTTCTGCAAGGTGGCAGATATGTAAATACGGTGTTTACTTACCATTTCTCATGCATCAGGGTTCGAATACTCGAACACCTATACGGATTCTCCTGCATGATCGCGGATATGTAATTACGATGCTTACTTACCCTTTCTGATGCATTAGGGTTCGAAAACTCAAACACCTATACGGATTCTCCTGCATGGTGGTAGATTTGTAAATACGGTGTTTACCTACCGTTTTCTCTTGCATTAAGGTTCGAACATTCGAACACTGTACGGATTCTCCTGGATGGTGGCAGATATATAATTACGATGCTTACGTACCATTTGTCATGCATTAGGGTTCTAACACTCGAACACCTGTACGGATTCTCTTGCATGGTGGCAGATATGTAAAACGGTGTTTACTTACAATTTCTGAAGCATTAGGGTTCGAACACTCGAACACCTATACGGATTCTCCTGCATGGTGGCAGATATGTAAATACGGTGTTTACCTACCATTTCTCTTGAATCAGGGTTCGAACACTCGAACACCTATACGGATTCTCCCGCATGATGGCAGATATGTCATTACGATGCTTACTTACCTTTTCTGATGCATTAGGGTTCGAACACTCGAACACCTATACGGATTCTCCTATATGATGGTAGATACGTAAATAAGGTGTTTACTTACCATTTCTCATGCATTAGGGTTCGAACACTCGAACACCTATACGGATTCTCCGGCATGGTGGCAAATATGTAAATACGGTGTTTACTTATCATTTCTCATGCATTAGGGTTCGAACACTCGAACACCTATACGGATTCTCCTGCATGGTGGCAAATATTTAAATACGGTGTTTACTTACCATTTCTCAAACATTCGGGTTCGAACACTCGAACACCTATACGGATTCTCCTGGATGGTGGCAGATATGTAATTACGATGTTTACTTACCATTTGTCATGCATTAGGGTTCTAACACCCGAACACCTATATGGATTCTCTTGCATGGTGGCATATATGCAAATACGGTGTATACTTACAATTTATGAAGCATTACGGGTCGAACACTCGAACACCTATGCGGATTCTCCTGCATGGGGCCAGACATGTAAATACGGTGCTTACCTACCATTTCTCATGCATCAGGGTTCGAACACTCGAACACCTATACAGATTCTCCTACATGATGGCAGATATGTAATTACGATGCTTACTTACCATTTCAGATGCATTAGGGTTCGAACACTCGAACACCTATACGGATTCTCCTGCATGGTGGCAGATTTTTAAATACGGTGTTTACTTACCATTTCTCATGCATTAGGGTTCGAAGACTCGAACACCTATACGGATTCTCCTGCACGGTGGAAGATATGTAAATACGGTGTTTACTTACCATTTCTCAGGCATTAGGGTTCGAACACTCAAACACCTATACGGATTCTCCTGCACGGTAGCAGATATGTAAATACGATGCTTACTTACCATTTGTCATGCATTAAGGTTCTAACACTTGAACACCTATACGGATTCTCCTGCGTGAGGGCAAATAGGTAAATACGGTGTTTCCTTACCATTTCTCATGCATCAAGGTTCGAACACTCGAACACCTATATGGATTCTCCTCCATGATGGCAGATATGTAATTACGATGCCTACTTACCATTTCTGATGCATTAGGATTCGAACACTCGAACACTTATGTGGATTCTCCTGCATGGTGGCAGATTCTTAAATACGGTGTTTACTTACCATTTCTGATGCATTAGCGCTCGAACACTCGAACACCTATACGGATTCTCATGCAAGGTGGCAGATATGTAAATACGGTGTTTACTTTCCATTTCTCATGCATCAGGGTTCGAACACTCGAACAGCTATACGGATTCTCCTGCATGATGGCGGATATGTAATTACGATGCTTACTTACCATTTCTGATGCATTAGGGTTCGAACACTTGAACACCTATACGGATTCTCCTGCACGGTGGCAGATACGTAAATACGGTGTTTACTTACCATTTCTCATGCATCAAGGTTCGAACACTCAAACACCTATACGGATTCTCCAGCATGATGGCAGATATGTAATTACGATGCTTACTTACCATTTCTGATGCATTAGGGTTCGAACACTCGAACACCTATACGGATTCTCCTACATGGTGGCAGATTTTTAAATACGGTGTTTACTTACCATTTCTCATGCATTAGGGTTCGAACACTCGAACACCTATACGGATTTTCCTGCATAGTAGCAGATATGTAATTACGATGCTTACTTACCATTTGTCATGCATTAGGGTTCTAACACTCGAACACCTATACGGATTCTCCTGCATGGTGGCAGATATGTAAATACGGTGTTTACTTACCATTTCTCAAGCATTTCGATTCGAACACTCGAACACCTATACGGATTCTCTTCAATGATGGTAGATATGTAATTACGGTGTTTACTTGCCATTTCTCATGCGTTAGGGTTTGAACACTCGAACACCTATACGGATTCTCCTGCATAGTGGCTGATATGTAAATACGGTGTTTACTTACCATTTCTCAGGCATTAGGGTTCGAACACTCGAACACCTATACGGATTCTCCTGCATAATGGCAGATATGTAATTACGGGGTTACTTACCATTTCTCATGCATTAGGGTTCGAACACTCGAACACCTATACGGATTCTCCTGCATGGTGGCAGATATGTAAATACGGTGTTTACTTACCATTTCTCATGCATCAGCGTTCGAACACTCGAACACCTATACAGATTCTCCTGCATAATGGCAGATATGTAATTACAATGCTTACTTACCATCTCTGATGCATTAGGGTTCGAACACTCGAACACTTATACGGATTCTCCTACATGGTAGCAGATATGTAAATACGGTGTTTACTTACCATTTCTCAAACATTTGGGTTCGAACACTCGAACACCTATGCGGATTCTCCTGCATGATCGCAGATAGGTAAATACGGTGTTTACTGACCATTTCTCATGCATTTGGGTTCGAACACTCGAACACCTATACGGATTCTCCGGCATGGTGGCAGATATGTAAATACGGTGTTTACCTACCATTTCTCATGCATCATGGTTCGAACACTCGAACACCTATACGGATTCTCCTACATGGTGGCAGATACGTAAATACGGTGTTTACTAACCATTTGTCATGCATGAGGGTTCTAAAACTCGAACACCTATACAGATTCTCCTACATGGTGGCAGATATGTAAATACGGTGTTTACTTACCATTTCTCAAACATTTGGGTTCGAACACTCGAACACCTATACGGATTCTCCTGCATGATGGCAGATATGTAATTAGGGTGTTTACTTACGATTTCTCATGCATTAGGGTTCGAACACTCAAACACCTATACGGATTCTGCTGCAAGGTGGCAGATATGTAAATACGGTGTTTACTTACCATTTCTCATGCATCAGGGTTCGAACACTCGAACACCTATACGGATTCTCCTGCATGATGGCAGATATGTAATTACGATGATTACTTACCTTTCTGATGCATTAGGGTTCGAACACTCGAACACCTATACGGATTCTCCAGGACGGTGGCAGATATGTAATTACGATGCATACTTACCATTTGTCATGCATTAGGGTTCTAACACTCGAACACCTATACGGATTCTCCTCCATGGTGGCAGATATGTAAATATGGTGTTTACTTACCATTTCTCAAGCATTTGGGTTCGAACACTCGAACACCTATACGGATTCTCCTGCATAATGGCAGATATGTAATTACGGTGTTTACTTTCCATTTCTCATGCATTAGGGTTCGAACACTCGAACACCTATACGGATTCTCCTGCATGTTGGCAGATATGTAAATACGGTCTTTACTTACCATTTCTCATGCATGAGGGTTCGAACACTCGAACACCTATACGGATTCTCCTGCATGGTGACAGACATGTAAATACGGTGTTTACTTACCATTTCTCATGCATCAGGGTTCGAATACTCGAACACCTATACGGATTCTCCTATATGATGGTAGATACGTAAATACGGTGTTTGCTTACCATTTCTGATGCATTAGGGTTCGAACACTCAAACACCTATACGGATTCTCCAGCATGATGGCAGATATGTAATTACGATGCTTACTTACCATTTCTGATGCATTAGGGTTCGAACACTCGAACACCTATACGAATTCTCCGGCATGGTGACAAATTTGTAAATACGGTGTTTACTTACCATTTCTCATGCATTGCGGTTCGGACACTCGAACTCCTATACGGATTCTCCCGCATGGTGGCAGATATGTAAATACGGTGTTTACTTACCATTTCTCAAGCATTAGGGTTCGAACACTCGAACACCTATACGGATTCTCCTGGATGGTGGCAGATATGTAATTACGATGCTTACTTACCATTTGTCATGCATTAGGGTTCTGACACTCGAACACCTATACGGATTCTCTTGCATGGTGGCATATATATAAATACGGTGTTTACTTACAATTTCTGAAGCATTAGGGTTTGAATACTCGAACACCTATACGGATTCTCCTGCAAGGTGGCAGATATGTAAATACGGTGTTTACTTACCATTTCTCATGCATCAGGGTTCGAACACTCGAACACCTATACGGATTCTCCTGCATGATGGCAGATACGTAATTACGATGCTTACTTACCATTTCTGATGCATTAGGGTTCGAACACTCGAACACCTATACGGATTCTCCTGCATGGTGGCAGATATGTAAATACGGTGTTTACTTACCATTTCTTATGCAGCAACATGGTCACGACACGAATCTATGCTTCAAATTGCATCATGAGATTCAAGATCTCATTGATAGTAAGGTGATAGTGCCCCCTCAAAAGCCTAATGTCACTACAAATCCCCTCCCACCACATAACAACGTCCCCCCACCCTGACATATAAACCTCATCTATACATTGGTTGTCCCTGACGACCCCAGTATATATATCACCCCTTCCCATTTACCCAAGCTGGCGTTGTTCATCTCGGAAAGCACAGACTTGTGCATGATGAACACGTCAACAATCCAAGCTGAACCTGTGGTGGTGATAGTGAAAGATGGAGGGAGATTAGTTTTAGTGGAGAATACCAGTCCAGTGCCTGAAGGCTCCGTGGATTTATCTGAGGAGGAATACGAGCCGTGCCATTACGTTGTGCTAACCAATCAAGCCAGACCAAACGTAGAGTTACCAACAGGAATGAAGGTCAGTGTAGTCCGTGAGGATGGCCCGAGCCAAGGTCAGGATGATCTAGCAGAGTTGGAAGAAGAATTGGGCAATCTGCAGTTCTACGATGAACAAGATCCGAGGAATGTATAGATTGACTAGTTTAGATCAAACGGGTCGACAAACAATTCAGGGTGGCTCAGTGATGAACCTGATATAGATGAGAAACTTGAACCGAAGCTAGAAAAGCAGGATGCGAGAACCGCTGCAAAAGCTGGGATAGCTAATAGAAAGGGTAAGCTGCCGAAAGACGCCGGTCTGAAACAAGTGGCTCAAGAATTGAGGATTGTTAGTACTGCTGATACAGGCAAGAAGCCGCACTGAAGCGGTTTGAACAGGAAAGAGATGAGAATGATCAGAAGGCTGGAAAAGCCCAAGGCCCTGCTGGGAATGATTATGATATTGATGTGGGAGTAATTAGGATGGAACCGGACAATTGCCTGTCGGTTGCCGAAGGAATATGATGGGAAGATGATGATCTTCATCTTGCCCACACTGATGAACATTGGGATCAAAACTTGCCAGATGATACTTGGTATTCTAAGGAGGTGGATCATATGACTAAAAGCGGGCGGTACTTCAAGCCCCCACACCTGGACCAACCCGAAGCATCCAGAAAGGATAAGGAGGCTGAAAGATGGAGGGAGAAACTGCTAGAGGAGGAGGCTGTGTTAAAACAGTTAAAGAAGATTCAAGTAGTGTAACGCCCTCAAAACCAACCCATAAATCATACATTCATGATACAAGAAAATGACAATACATTCCATACATCAGAGTGTTTAGTACAAAAGTATTACATGTTGACAACAAAAGTAAATGCCCTATGGGCTTACAACTTTCCAAGTCAACACTTGGGTTCAACAAAAGAAGAGTTCTAACTCTTTATACAAATAAGCCCTTGGCTTGAGTTTACATGTAATGCACAAAAAGATAACAACAAAAGTTCTTCCACCTCTAAGACTCCCAAGCTACGTCCTTGGAGGTGGCATATCACCTGAACCTGAAAATGATGTCCCATATAGGGTGAGCCAAAGCCCAGTAGAGATATACTAAACCAGATATGAGCAATAACTAAAACATTAGCATATGATAAATGGCTAACACTTGTGAACTAACTTACAGCACAATTCAGTTCCATGACAAGTATGTACATGTTTCATTCCACTTTCCTTTACTTAACCAATTCAATTCATAAACATGGCTCAGAACCTGGCCAAACAATTAAATGAGATAACAACTCATATAATAACAATTCTAATAACCACAATTCAATGAGACTACAGCTCATATAAAAGCACTTCAATACTTCAATTATCTACGTTATGCAAACGTAATCAGGATTTCGGGACTTTCACCCTGGACACTCAGGCCAACTTAGTTATCAATGAAGTCCATCCCCTATCTCCTCCCAAACTAGTTTGAGAGTCCATCCCCTATCTCCTCCCAAACCATGGAGTACATCCCCTATCTCCTCCCACACAACATACATATACAATGTATTTAAACACTTATCATATATAATGATCAATCAATACACACATTCGATGTATTATTCTAACCGTCATATTCAATGACATATTCAATGCGATTAGTTCAATTTTCCCTAATCAACATGCAGTGTCTACAACAATCAAGACTATCCTCCACCGGTAGCCCAAAGCAGTTATCTCTAAACAGATAATAAATTTATCAACAGATAAAATATCAACATTTCCATGGGTGAATGATTAATTAATCCAACTACACCATTCCATCTCATAACTTCCCAATTTCATGGTTCCCAACTCAATTCCACATTTACCCAAATTAATTATACAAAATAATTTATCACATTAATTAGGGCATTCTCCCCTTTTTCAATATCAACCCTAAGGTTCAATTTCACCAATTTAACAACAACAATTTCATTTTCCAAGGTCTCACATATACATGGAGTTTAACATTTGAAAACCCCCTTTTTATAACCTCAACCAAACCCTAATTTTCCCAAAATTACCAAATAACACCATCTAATCAAAATGACTAAAATTTATGTCAAAATCCATAAGAAGGAGTAGGGCATCCTTACCTCAAATGGAGAGACCAAATGGAGAAGATGATGAAACTCGAAATGCTCCAAACCCAAGGATTTTCGGATTGAAAAGTAGCCCACACCAAGCTCTACACTTTATACAAAGGAACTAGGGTAGAAACACATTAGCACTAGATGTATTCTTAGAGGGAAGGTGTATGTAGAGAGAGAGGTAGCCGATCTAGGGTTTGAGAAGAAAAGAGATGATGAAAAAGTGAAATGTAACCCGCTGCTGCCAACTGATATATTCGAGGCTCGCTCGAGCGAAGGAGTGGTCGCTCGAGCGACCAGATACAAAGGAACCTCGCTCCAGCGCACAAAGCCTCGCTCGAGCCAACAATTCGAAGCTTCAGGTCTGCAACCCAAAAGCACGCTCGAGCGAAAGAATGCTCACTCGAGCGAAGAAACCCAAAACATACAGCTCGCTCGCTCAAGCGAAAGAACGCTCGCTCGAGCCAAGAATCACAACCTTCAGGTCCAAAACTAGACGCAGACGCAAGCTCGAGCGCAAGACTTCTCGCTCGAGCCACCAGACACACCACTCAACTCTCGCTTGAGCGAAGGAATCCTGGCTCGAGTGAAGGAACTAAAACACAAAGCTCGCTTGAGCGACAAAAGTCTCGCTCGAGCGAAGACACCAAAATCTGGGCAGCAACCATTTGTTTCAAAATACACCCAACCTGTTACAAACCTGCCCAATACATCCTAGAATCCAAATACAAAGAATTAAAGGACGGAAACAAGATATAAACAACAACCAACACCACGGAACCTAAGTCCGGAATACTATAACCAATGGAGGGAAAATCGGGATTGCTATGTAGACATATCTATCTAGGGGTTGCTTATGGTTTCACGCGTGCACCAGCAAGCTGTCCTGTCAGCAATGGATAAGGCCAAGCTGTCTATCGACACAACCCCAGAACAATTAGTTGGACTTGTCTTCCTGAGAGGTGCTTCACCGACTTTGACCTTCTCGAATAAGGAATTGCCGCCCGAGGGCTCTGCGTATAACAAACCCTTATACATCTTCGTTGAATGTAGAGAGAAGTGGGTGCCAGTTGTATTGGTTGACACCGGGTCTACGATTAATGTTTGTCCGTCGTGCACAGGCTATGCTATTGGCTTGAAGCCAGCGGACTTTGTACCTACGGCCCAGGTGATCTGGGCGTACGACAACACGAGCAGAAAGGTGATGGGAACAGTTCAGATCATAACACAGGTTGGCCCGGCACAACAAGACATTGAGTTTCACGTCCTGGATGTTCCAGCCACTTTTAACTTACTCCTTGGACGGTCGTGGCTACACCAAGTGAAAGATGTTTCTTCCACTCTTCATTAGATGCTGAAGTACCCCCACGGAAAGGGGGTAGCCATTATGTTTGGAAATTCATCTATACATCCTCCGCCTGAGGTCACCATGCCAGTACTGGAGATTGTACATGGCGACAAGGATGTTTTCTTATCTGGTTTTACCTTGGTTGAGGCCCAGGTGGTGCAAAATATATTGGCTATTGATGAGGGGTTGTACGTCAGTGCTCAATCAGTCTACCTCATGAACAAGCTACAACATATACCTGGGATGGGATTAGGAAAGAATGACTAGAAGGGCATTACTGCACTGGCCGAAGTGCCACATAACCCTCATACCTTTGGCTTAGGCTATACGCCCACCAAAAGAGGACTGGGTGAGGAATGGGAAGGAAATGGCAGGAAGAGCGAAAGCTAAGCAAAGTGGGAAGCATTATGAGCTTGTGCATAGGCCAATTCAGGGAACTCTAAAGGGTCGCCTTATCCGGGAAGGGGAAAACTTCCCATTTTGCAATTTTCCTGAGCCATGGGTGAACTCTAAGAAGCAGTGTCTACCCGGCTTTGAGATTTTCTTCGACTTACAGTTGCAAGAGGGTGAAGCCACAGAGGAATAGACTTAATTAACTGATGAGGCTGAACAGAGCACAAAAAGTGAGTGCAACAGCAGTTAACTCGAGGTAGGAGCAACGCTGGCATGTCTCCTTTCGGATCCTCAGATCAATCCGAAGAGCTTGGAGGATGACCTAACTGTTTCCATGATCGGAGACCAATCAGGTGTGGACCCTTCCGTTGCTATTCTTGATGCATCTAACGCACCCTCTCTTGTTTGGCAGCTAGAGAAGGGCTTTTTTTCCAGCAATTCTGAATCAAGTAGTGAGCCGAAATCTGATTCCACAGAGTCTGTGGAGTAGGAATCAGATTCCAGTTCTTCTAAGTCGGAGTCTGGTATTCCTGGGGTTGATAACCCGGATGCTGTAGTTTTGTCGAGGTCATCTTTTTCCTTTTCTTTTGAGTTGGTTGTAACCGAGGAATTGGATAAGCTATAACTTTTGAATGTGAATACCACTACAGGTTTTGAGTACTTCTCTGTGCCACTTGTATATTGCATTGATCATGACTTTCAAATTTTTGATAAAAACGATGAGGAAGAAATTCCTCTGGTTTTGAAACATTTGATTGATCGAGAGGATGAGAGGTTTGTAAAACCCCTTGTTGATGAAATCATTCAAATAAATGTGGGTACTGAGAAGGATCCGCATTTGGTCCAGATCGGGTCCACGTTGTCTTCGGAGGAACACAAGCGCTTAGGCACTTTATTAAAAGATTTCAAAGATGTTTTTGCATGGTCCTACGAAGACATGCCTGGAATCGATCCTAAGATTGTACAACATCGGATCCCTCTTGACCCCGAGGCCCAACCTTTCAAACAGAAGCTGTGGAGAATATGCTCGGATTGGGCTTTAAAGATTAAGGAAGAGGTCACCAAGCAGATAGATGCAGGGTTCTTACTAGTATCTGAGTATCCGACTTGGTTGGCCAACAGCGTCCCAGTGCCGAAGAAAGATGGCAAAATCCGAGTGTGTGTGGATTTCAGGAATCTAAACAGAGCCAGTCCGAAGGACGACTTTCCTTTACCGCACATTGATGACTTGGTGGACTTCAGCGTAGGTCATGCGCTACTCTCCTTCATGGATGGGTTTTCCGGGTATAACCAGATCTTGATGGCACCCGAGGATAGAGAGAAGATTGCCTTCACCACACCGTAGGAAACCTACTGCTACAGGGTGATGCCGTTCGGTCTGAAGAATGCTGGGGCTACTTATCAATGGGCTGCAACCACTATCTTACATGATATGATCTACAAAGAGATTGAGGTGAACGTGGACGACATGATTGTCAAGTCCAAGGAAATGGAGGGCTACTACACCGCCTTGAAGAAATTCTTCCGACGGATCAGAGAATATCGATTGAGCCTGAATCCATAGAAACGCACTTTCGGCGTCACAGCAGGGAAAATGCTGGGGTTCTTGATTACACAGAGGGCATAGAGGTTGATCCTTCCAAAATCAAGGCCATCCTAGAAATGCCACCACCAAGGACTGAAAAGGATGTGCGATTCTGGGTTAAGTGCAATTCATAAGACGGTTTATTGAAAAATTAACCTTGACTTGTGAACTACTTTTTGGTCTCCTGAAGAAAGGAAAGAAATTCCAATGGGATGACGGATGCCAATCTGCTTTTGAGCAGATCAAACAGTACCTTCAGAACCCGCCCGTGTTGTCACCGCCAGAGCCGGAGAAGCCGTTGATTCTGTATCTGTCAGTAACGGACACGACTATGGGCTGCATGCTTGTGCAGGAATCTGAGGATAGAGTGGAGAAAGCCATCTATTACCTGAGCAAGAAGATGCTGAAATATGCGACTCGTTACACCCCGCTGGAGAAGGCTTGCTTAGCCTTAGTATGGGCCACCAGGAAGTTGAGGCACTACCTATTAGCTCACTCTGTAATTCTGGTTTCGAGATTAGATCCCATCAAATATCTCTTCGAGAAACCAGCGCTTACGGGTAAGCTAGCTCGTTGGCTGCTTCTTCTCTCCGAATTTGATTTGAAGTATGTCACGCGCAAGTCAGTTAAGGGGAGAGCTGTAGCAGAGTTTCTGGGAGATCATCCAGTGGAAATGGACGAACAGGTAGAATACTTATTCCCAAATGAAGCTATTCTGCAAGTTGAGGAAGAGATTTGGACAATGTACTTTAACGGAGCATCTAATCAGTACGGTTATAGGATAGGGGTGTTGCTGATAGCACCCAACAATTTCCATATACCTTTAGCCTTCAAACTCCGATTCAAAGTATCTAACAATGAAGCAGAATACGAAGCGTGTATTGCTGGATTGGAAGCTGCCCTGAAACTAGGGACAAAAAGGTTGGATGTCATCGGGGACTCAAACCTGGTTATTTCTCAAGCAAACGGTGGCCGGAAAGTCAAAAAAGAAAATATGAAGATCTACCACCAAACCCTGGATATTCTGATTCCTAGGTTTGAGAAGCTAACCTTCACTCATCTTTTAAGAGAGAACAACAGGTTTGCTGACGCTTTATCAACTTTATCTTCCATAATAGACATCCCTTTGGGAGTCCGGATGAGTCCGGTCATTATTGAACTGACATATACGCCAGCCTACGAGTTAATCACCACAATAGATGAAGTACAAGATCAAAACCCCTGGTATTATGATGTCTGGAACTTCTTGGAAAATGAGGTTTATCCACTAGGGGCAAATGCCAAATATAAGAGGGCAATATGGCAAATAGCTGCTTAGTTTATCATCTGTGGGGGTAAGTTATACAAACGTGGTTATCTGGGAATGCACAAGCTGTGCGTCAATGCAGAAGAATCGAAGCGCCTAATGGAGGCCATCCACAGAGGGGAGTGCAGATCGCACATGAATGGGGTAATGTTAGCCCAGAAGATTCTCTGACAAGGTTATTACTGGTCTACCATGGAGGAAGATTGTATTGGTTTTGTTCGGTAATGCCACAAATGCCAAATTCATGCCAATTGCATGAACATTCCGCCGCCGAAGCTGTACAACATGACTTTACCATGGCCGTTTTCAGTCTAGGGAATTGATGTCATTGGGGCAGTTACACCGAAGGGCTCGAACGGGCATGAGTATATTCTTGTGGCAATTGATTATTTCACGAAGTAGGTGGAAGCTTAGTCCTATGCAGTGCTGAAAGCATCGCATGTGGCCAAGTTCATCAGGACTAATATCATTTGTCATTATGGGGTCCCGAATGAGATCATTTCAGATAATGGTTCCCACTTCAAAAAAGAAGTGATCGACTTGTTGGAGAAGTACAACGTGGCTTTTCATAAGTCATCCACATATCGGCCGCCAACAAGAACGTCAAGAACATTCTACAGAATATGGTGAAAAGCTACAGGGACTGGCCAGACAAATTGCCGTTTGCACTCTGGGGTTATAGAACTTCGATTCGGACTTCTACAGGGGCCACCCCTTATTCTCTCATTTATGGTAGGGAGGCTGTTCTGCCGATTGAAATTGAAGTGTTGTCACTGCGAGTTATGGCAGAATGTCAGATAGCGGAGGCAGACTGGCAGCAAAGTAGGTTCGAAGAACTAATGTTGTTCGATGAGAGGAGGCTGAAAGCACTGTACCACATTCAAGGTTATTAACGCAGGATTGCCAAGGCTTTCAACAAGAAAGTTAAGTCTAGGAATTTGAAAGAAGGGGATTTGGTGCTGAAAGACAACCAAGCTCCCATCCATGAACCTAGGGGCAAGTTCAGACTCAATTGGACTGGTCCTTATGTCATCAAATCAATCTAGTCGGGTGGAGTTGTCATTCTTATGGACCTGGATGGCCTAGAATTTCCCAACCGATCAACATGGACAAGTTGAAAAAATATTATCCTTGAGTGGCTCGCTAGGCCGAAAACCCGGAAGGGCGACCTAGGCAAAAGTTAGAGTACAAAAAATTTGAAATAAGAAAAACTGAGCTCGTAAGGTTGAAAACCCAAAAATGGTGGCCTTGGCAAAAGTTAGAGTGTAAAAGGAGAGTGTTAATACACGAGTGAATCCGAACCGAACAACGTAAGGCTTGATTCCCATCTTCGGGATATGTAGGCAACTTCATTCTGAAGTTCAGCCGTAAACACTTCCAACTCAACTGTCCTGTCCACGAGATCGTTCAGGTCATCTTTGTCTTTTCTGTATCCGAGAGTTCGGTTGTGATCCTTACCCTGAGAGAAGAGCTGATTACAGTGCAGTGCAGTGCTATTCAGACAAAGGGCAATTTTTCATTTCTGGATTCGGGGTTGTACATCTCGAGAATAGATTCTGTGTGTGTCAAGTTGTGATCCTTATCGAAAATGGTTTTGAAAAGTTTTAATAAAAGTTGATTTTGTTCAAATTAATCTTTTTACAACGTAGACCATTTTTGGACCAAAAGGAAAATTTTCAGTGCCCACAACTTCAATTTCATTGATTTCAATGCAAATTTCCCCAACTCTCGATGCAAATCAAAGTTGCTTTTTATTACATTCAGAAAGAAAATTTGAAAGTACAGATCAAAGCAATAAACTTGGGGCATAGATAAATCAAGGGTTCCTACATCCCCTCCCAGAGCTTGTGGAAGCTTCAGATGCTAAAGTAGGCATGGTTTGCGTCTCATCTTCAAGCCAAGCCAGGCATTCGCCAGAAAGGGTGCAACTGAAATTCGGAGCGGGAGCCAGAAGTTCTCTTGTCCTCCATGCAGTGGGATATCGAGCTAATTGTGAGCCTCGGACGAAAAATGGAGCCGGGTACTCTACCCCCTCTTCTGGACAAGTTTGGTCGTGTCCAAACTGACGCCTGAACCGAAATGAAAAATAGAAGACACAGTGTGTCAGGCCAATCAGCTGAATGCCGGGTTGCCGAGACATGATGTAGCTCATCTCAGGCAGATCAAACCAGGGGCAACGCCAAACAATGTCAACAGCAGACCTGTTGCACATCCAATGGCACCACCACCCCTTGTTTAGGAAATCAACTAGCCATTGGCGAAAGAAATAGCCTTGTGCTGAATATGCAAGGAAAGATTCCACTACCTTCAACCTGTCCATGAGCCATATCTGGGGAGGGATGAAAAATAAGAGAGATTAAAGAATAGAGAGATGTGCGCTGAGAGAAAAAGCGAGAAAAGGGCTTTGAGAGAAAAACAGATCATGAGTACTGAGTGATGTGAGAAACACATATGAGAGGGTGGGAAACATTACCTACAAAAGTAGTGGACTTCCTACAAATTTGGTCGTCTCCCGCCGATGGAAAACATCCAAGCCCATCAAAGTCTCGGCCAATGCTAGGCCAATGCAGCTCTTGCCCTCTTTCAAGCCTTAGGCCACTTCAATCAGTCGAATGCTAGACCCTCCAAAACTTGGGGCAAGTAGAAAATGAGCCAACATACACAAACAAAGGGCATGCTGCCGAAAACTCTGCCAAAGATGGTCACCACGGTCACCAGTATCAGAAAATCGATGAATAAGGCTGGGAATATCTAGCTCTCCGTTGTGAAATAAGGATTGAGCCTCGTGTAAAGTGTGCCCACATATCCTTCCTAAAGCTTGGATGTGATTAAAACGGGACTGAGGCAAGATTTCTTCATCACGCCGGGATTCCATCAAAACTTGGAATTCTTCAATTGTGGGGCATATCTCTTGCCCTCCAAAGCTGAAAACATGTGTAACTGGATTCCAACACCTAGTTGCGGCGTGAAGGAACGGAAAACACAGTGGATAACGACTTAGCGGGGATAGTGCATTTATCTCGAAACACCGAAAATTCACTTTTTCCGAGCCATCTAAAGTCGCAATCCAATTTGAGAGTTTTTCAGTAAGAAATGGCTCCATTTGTGGCAAAAACAGAGCTGGAATGAAGAAACTACGAAGTCCCAGCTTTTGTAGAAGATAAGGCACTGAGTGGAAGACAGGTGGCAACAATCTGGAGGTCCCTGTAGACATCCCCGAACGTCCTGGGAGAAATCCCGTTTTGTTCATTGGGCTCACTACAGTTCGGACTCGATGTCACGATTCTGAATCTAATCTCGCAAAGTGCAATGCAAGATCGATAAATCACCAAAGAGTCCAAATCCGGCAAATTGTTTTGAGAAACTGATTTTAGAAAGAAGTGCCAAACATGGACTGCTTTGCCAGATACAGAGTCGCCACCTAAATATTTTATTTTGGGGGAATTTAGGAAACCCTGACTCGTGCCTAAGGCCACGTGTCGGTCATCACCAAAGTTGCCTCGGCTCGAGAACTTGGGTACGATTGGGGAAGGTCATTTCATGAGCACCCCCGCTTGCCCGATCAAAAATCGGCCACTACTAAGCATGATATCTTGTTTTTGAAAACACATGTGCTCTTATTCCGGTTATTAACCTAGAATTACTATGTGATGCGCACAGCATACAAGTATAGATTGGATTACCTAAGTTGGAACCAAGCATTGCATATTCGTTTGTTTTGAAAATGGATTGAAGTTTGCTACTCGCAAGTAGGCTAAAACATGGGTTTCGACGAATTATCCAATTCAAGCAATCCAACCTTCACCCACGGGCATTCAGGCAGTTATATCACATAAGCACATAGCCTCATGGTAAGCATGCTATCATGGCAGTCACTCACACACATGCAAGAATGCTAAAGCATAAACATTTACCGAGTACTCCGAGCTAAAGAAAGAAGCTAATTAGAAATCATGCATGAATCCTAACTATGCTAAGAATGCCTAATGCAACACATGCAAAAATGCAACTACAATAGGCTCGGCTATTCTAGATGGCATATGAGATGCAACAATCGATACATGTATTCAACTTGGAATTGAAATACAATATAGTTAGCATGATGCGCCGAGCCCAGTGCATGCAATACAGATGAATGAATGCAAACATGCGAACATATAGATGCTAATTGAAACATACCCTAAAACTAACCATCATAAGCTGGTAAATAAAAGGGAGAAAGATGTGGGGTTGGAAGACATGCATCACACACATGCACATTTATTACAAAGTTCACCCTCTCGCGGAGGGTCCGAATAAATAATACAGAACCAACTAGCTAATCTAAGCTAATTAAACTAGTTATTACATAACCGAAATGAATAACGAATTATAGCTAAATATTACACAACATTAATTAATTAACAAATTAAACTAAGGAAGCAAATAAATTAGCATGCAAGCTACATGAAATGGACTGCCTCAGCTCTGTTCTGAATGATAAAGGATGCATGCATGCTCGAGTCGCCTTGTCGGGAAATCCATCGCGATGTCTCAGCTCGCCTTTGTTTGCAATTGAACTCAGAAACTTGCACAAAGCTCCAAGGAGATGAAACTCCACCCTGGGAATCTAGGGGAAGGCTACCGACCAGCTATAGGCATTGGAGACCACCTACCGACCACCCTTGGTGGTGAAAACCAGAAAAGGTGGTCGGCCTGCCGGAAAACCTGGTCGACCGGCCAGTTTCTTCTCCTGGTTTCTGCATTTTCTACAACAAAGGCAAGAGAGAGAGAAGGCAAAGTATTTTCAACATATGTGTGCCCAACCATTCTCCCCGTCATTGCATAAGCTCTAGGGAGTGTAGTCCTCGATCCTCGTGCCATCAATCACGCATCCCGATGCATGATGGCCAAGGAGTCGAATTGCTCGACTCAATGTGAAATGAATGCACATGTAAGCACCTAAAGCCAACAACTCTATCATGGATAGTCAAGAGTGTCGGTGACCAAGATCGAGGCACGTTTCGTCACTTTAAGTACAAAACGTCCCTCGTTTCTCATGTTTGGACTAAACCCTACTCCAAACACAATGCAACAAACAATGTATGGACAAATGCAACTCTAGCATGCGATCTAAATGCAATGCAACTAAGTGATGCGAAGATGCACGGAATGACATGCAAGCATGCAAATGGCATACACAATGCTATGAACTAATCAATGGCATACTCAATGCACATGGATTATATGGCATGCATACACAATGCACTAACATACGCAATGTTATGAACGAGGCATACGCAATGCAATGATCAAACATGCGATAACATGGACTATAGGGCATACACAATGCAAGATGGACTTAAACCAAGATGGATGGGCCTCGGCCACACCCAAATCAGTGGCCAATATGACGAAAATGAGGCAACAAGGTACATGCAAACATGCACAAATGCAAGGGACCAAACCTAAGGAACAAAGTGCAACTCTACCAAAGCATGACAAGGATGAAATATGGCATACAATGACACAAGTTCCAGCTCTGAAATGCCATACAAGATGGTCCCGAATCATGCAAACAACTCACCCGATGCATGTTAGATGCCTCAAATATCGAAACTAGTGAAGTGTATTACACTAGAGGTATGCAAAGCAATGCCCAAATGAACAAACCAACCCCAAACAGTCCCTATGCAGACCCAAAACAGTGGCAAAATGGACTAAAATGATGGCTTGCAATGCACAAAAATGAAGCTCATGCAATAGCCCAAAAATGAGGCATACAGGCATAACTCTCAAATGCATTTAAAGAGTGGAAAACATGGGAATATGGCACAAGTATAAGCTCTGAAATAACATGTTCAATGATGCCAAAATATGAAAAGAACTCAAGTTAAGCATGCAAGAGGCTTCAAAACTCGAAGCTAGGCAAGGGTATTACACTACAAGCATGCATGGCAAGCATCATTCGACCATGGGACCTCAAAATAGAGCTAAGGAAGCCCAAATCATGAATAAAATCAGTTTAGAACATGGCCAAAATATGCTAGAATCAAGGGCCAAAACAACATGCAATGTGAGCTAGTGAACATGGATTACACTACAAGCATATGAAGCATTCAAGAGGCCACTAAACCAGCAAAATTCAGAGACATGACATGCCAAATAAAGCCCAAAAACCCACTGAAACATGATCAATGCATGCAAGAATGTCATGCTCCTTTGATAGGCTATAAGAGAGGTTATTCTACACATGCAAGAGACACACCCAAGGTGACAAAACCAACTCTGGACCGAGCCTAGGAAGGCCCTAAAAGTCACTGAAAAGGGCCTGAAATAAGGCTTGGAGGTGTGCAAATGAAGGCTCCTTTGATAGGCCAAAATGCAAGCAAACAAGATCAAAAAGAGAGAGGGTCACCCCTCTTTGATTTAGGACCTCAAAACCACATGCCAACCACTGAAAATCTGCTGGATTTCAGTGGCTAAAAGGCCAAGCAAGGACTAGCTCAAAGGCCCTATGGCATGGCACAAAACAAGGCCAAATGAGGCATGCAAGAGGGTAGAAGACCCTCAACATGAAAAGGGCCTTAAACAAACATCAAAAAGACCTCAAAACAAGACTTTTTTCAGTTGACAAAAAACCTCAAATATGCATGCAAATAAGGCTAAGAGATGGATCAAAATAAAGCTTAAAAGAGGGAAAAAGTGTGTTACCCTTGAAGCTCACCAAGACAGCAACTTCTGGACCCAAAACCCAACTCCTTAACCTCTGAAAATGGCCTCCAAGAAGCTCCAAGCAATGGTGGAAGGGTTAGGCTATGAGGTGGTGTGCAAAGGTGCAAGAACAATACACTTTTTGAGCCAAAATAGAGAGATATATAGTGTGATATCCCTGTTCCGTAATATGTTAATTGGTCCTTAATATGAGTATGATTATGTGTCTAATATGATTTTTGTGTGCCATTATGTGAAAATATGTGGTTTTGAATTCCTATCTATTCACCGTAGGAATATCTATTTGATAATCTGCTTTGGAATTTAAATTGAAGGCCTTATCGACCACAGAACCCGAAATTGATTACGCCATGTTGATTAGCGTAATTTTTAGAGCCTACGGTGAGATTTAATTGAAAATTGATTCGGATCAAAATAATTAGATTCAAAACGATTAGTTAAGTGCCCAATTATTTATTATTGATATTTTTGAATAGTGGGACTTACCTTAAAGGCACTATACACTCAAAATCTCTCCTTCTTATCATTTGGCTGATTTTGGCTCCAAGAGAGAGAGGGAGAGTCGGCTATAGAGAGAGAAAAAGGGAGAGAATTGTGCAATTTAGCTCAAAGCTTGGTGATCTTGAAGATTATTCAAGAATTTGCTATTGATTGGAAAGATTGAGCCTCTAGGTAAGCAATTAATTCTTGAATTCATGAGTGTAATGTGTAATCTTGTGTGTTCAAAGTTGATTAATGGTCAAGAACAAGAATTGAAATGAAATTGAGTTGATCATGTTGAATTGAAAGTCAATGTTGCATGCATGTATGTAGTTGCTTTGAATTTGCATATTTGAGCACCAAATGCATGATCTATGTGAGTTTTTAGTTGAAGATTATGTTCTTGACCACCTCTTCATCATGTAAGTTGAGAATGAGAATAATGTACCACATGCATGTGCAAATTACAAGGGTGTAAGTGTTGAATGCATGAAATTGTTATATTGGTAATGAGTTTGGTGGAAAATGAGCCATGCACATGTTTGAGTCATGAAATTGAGCTCCATGTTGATGAGTTTTAGTGTTGGTACCATGTTAATACAAGTATATGTGGAATTGGAGCCATAATATGCAAGGAATGTGGTTGGAATGTCGAATTTGAGCTCAAGAACACATTCTGGAAAACCCAAAATTTTGATGTCCGCTCGAGCGGGGGAACCGCCACTCGAGCGGGGATTTCGAGCTCCCAGCATTTCCTTGCAGACATGGTGTACGCTCGAGCGGAGAAGTTCACGCTCAAGCAGGGATCTATGTAGGATGAACGTTCGCTCGAGCGTTCGAGTTAACGCTTGAGCATAAAAATGATACATCCAGTACTTTTTGCAGACATGGTGTCCGCTCGAGCAGGGAAGTTCACGCTTGAGCGGGGAGCCATGTAGAGAGGCCTTCCGCTCGAGCGCCAGAGTGCACGATCGAGCGTAAATTCGACCTAACCAGTACTTTTGCAGGCCTCAAGGGTCTGCTCGAGCGAGGACCCTATTTTCTGAAATTTTGAAAATGCATTCTGTGTTTCGTTTTCCGTTCTCTTTCACTTGCAAGCACTCTTAGGCATGCATTAAGCATTGTAATTGAGTTAAAGATATAAGAATAAAGCCTAAAGAGGAAAATGTGAATTTAAGAACGGATTGAATTGTTGGTGACCCTTTTGTGTTCATGGACTGTGTAGGGTCGAGCTCCAGGGCAAACCAACCAACCTATCACTGTGAGTAATATCAATATTTGGAAGCTTGTCATTTATCCAATCGCTTATTTCTTATAAGCCATATGCCTTATGATTTGCTAGTTTGAATTGTGGACGAATCTCTGATAAGAATGAATGGGCCAGAGGCCGTTTTGACAAGAAAGAATGAATGGGCCAAAGGCCGTTTTGACGTGAATGGATAGGCCAAAGGCCGTTTCGACGTGAATGGATGGGCCAAAGGCTGTTTCGACGTGAATGAATGGGCCAGAGGCCGTTTTGACATGAATGAATGGGCCAGAGGCCGTTTTGGCATGAATGAATGGGCCAGAGGCCGTTTGACATGAATGGATGGGCCAAAGGCCATTTTGACATGAAGGGATGGGCCAGAGGCCGTTTTGACATAAATGAGTGGGCCAGAGGCCGTTTTGACAGGAATGAAAGATAAATGGACCAAAGGCCAGTAGGTTTGAAACTACAGTCACTTGACTTAAATTGTGTATATAAATGTTAAATAAAATTATGAATTGGGCCCAAGGCCGTTCGGAGTATGTTTTTCTACATATCATTTGTATCTTCTTATTTGATATTATTCACTGGGCTATCGCTCACGCTCATTCATGTGTTTGTAGGTGAGCCAAGAGAGGTCCAGACCCAGCCCCAGTGAAGTCTGTGTGGAATAACCGAGTTTTGGAGAGTCAGCCCTAGTGTCTCACGCACGAGACTCGTCTTCGCCTTTCTACTATGCTATGTTATTTTTGTCATGTTGGCGAGGACTTTGCATATGTCTGTATATAGTTTTCATGGGTTAACTTAGTTTTTGGATGATCCTGTTTGTACAGAACTTATGCTACTGTATTTTTGTTGTGAGTTATTAATGTCTATATGTTTGGTTGTTTGGATGTGCCATATAAGCACAGCTCTATGGACAAAGTTTTGAGCTGCTTCCGTTTGGCCCCCATTAACTCTGTTAAAATACATTTGTTTTGGTTTGAGGCCGTAGGTAATCTTATGATTACTGGCCAGTTATGTCCTTAACCCACGGGGGCGGGTTCGGGTTATGACAGAATGGTATCAAAGCACGAGTTAATAACTCACACACTTGTCCAAAAGAGCAATAAGCGTCTAGAAAAGATATAGGATGCATTTATTTGATAAATATGACTTTGATAGTATCAAGAATGCATCTAAATGTTTCAATGTGAACAACTATGTGTTATAAGTTTGTGATTTGCTTACTTTGCAAATTATTTGAATATGTATGCTTTTAATATATGCATACTTGTGAATCTTTTGTACAAAGTATGATGTAAGTTTAATCAGATGGTGAGAACAAGAGGTGATGAGATAGAGGAGTCCTCCACTGCCAGAATGGACAGAATGGAAAGACTGATACAGGAAATGGCAGAAACTTTGAGACAGCAACAGGAGTGGCAACAACAGTGGCAGCAACCACATCCGCCACCTCCACCTCTGGCACCACCCGTGCCAGATAACCAGAATGATGACCGAATCATAGCTCTCACCAAAGAATTCAAGAAGATGAAACCACCACAGTTCCATGGTGGATTAGATCCATTGAAAGCCGAGGCATGGGTTCTTGGCATTGAGAAATTGTTTGAAGTGTTCCCTTGCTCGGAGACACAGAAAGTGCTTCTAGCCACTTTTATGCTAGAAGAGGAGGCAAGAAGATGGTGGATATTAATGCGAGAAAATCATAAGGATGTTGACTGGGTGAAATTTCTGGAAATCTTCTATGACAAGTACTTCCCGCAGTGTGTTCGGGATAGGAAAGTAGCAGAGTAACTAAGCAAGACAGTATGACTGTAGCTGA
>JAPPVO010006196.1:0-27700 GCA_030407325.1 Camellia japonica | reverse complement strand
GTGCATTTGTATGATATGCCAAAGCAGCTACTTGGGTGCACAGAATTAAGTATTTTAAGATGCCAAAAAAGAAAAAAGAAAGAAAGAAAGAAAAGAAGAGAAAATACACTGCAAGCAATTTTCTAATCGGAGACACAATGAGCCATCAATTTTCAACTGGTGATTTCATTGGCCTTAGTTCTAGTCAAGAACTGTTCACCTCTTACATACCACAGAAGAAAACAGGAAGGCAGAACAGAACCTAAGGAAGGTCTTTTAACCAATGGACTCTATTGATTTCCATGTAGTACTGCCATGCTTCTAAATCGCAGTATTGGGACATGTATCGATATCTTAAGTATCAAGTGATGTATTGGGAAATGGGTGTTGCAGTCACAAATTTCTAAAAATCATTAGCAGCTCTTCTAAAACACAATTATATGTATTTTTTTAAATCTCTTAAAATCAATTTGTCAAGTAAAAAAAGTTTTGAGACACATTTTTTATTTAATGAAAATATAAAAATGAATGATAACATTGCTCAAAGAGAATTGATGACATAAAAAGATGATAGGTGGAGACCCTTTGACTGGTTGGTGGAAGCAAAACCATCAACCATTTGGGTAGAAAAGTCAACACCTACCAAGAATAAACCCCTCTAAATAAAACACTTCTTTCTCATATTTTGGTTTCTTTCTCATATTTTGTTATATAATCTTATTCCTGGTTTGATACCTCTTCTTTTCTCCAACCATCTCTCTCTTGTTCTCATATTTCTCTTCTTTTCTTTAGAAATTGAAGCAATAGAAGCGTAGATCTGTGTTTGTGGGATGTTAATGAAGACAAATGAAGAAGGAAATGGGGGATTTGCAGCAAAAAATTTGGACAGAACTCACAGGAACTCAGATCTGTGCCTTGAGGAGGAAGAAAATGAAGAAATTCACAGCCAAAAAGGGAGACAGAAATGAACTGCGCTGCCACTGCTCTGTTTTCTGCTTTGAAGTGGGAACCGGTCTGTTACGGAGAGAAGCAGTCATGTGTAACCAGATTGACCCATTATGAAACAGAACTCAACCGGTTTGGCAAAGAAAATCAATCTTACTGCAATACAGGTCTGTAACCGAACCAGCTCCTTTAAAAACCTTCACATATTGGCCGGTTCGGTACATGATAGCTGGTTTTTTGTTCCTTGATCACAATTATTTCAAAAATTTGTTGAACCAAACCAAACAGTGAAACCGCTAAAACCAAACTAGCATATAGAACCAAAATAAAAATTCATTCTACCTGTAGAAGTATGTTAAAAAATATCAACAAAAATAATTCACTTTTTCAGAATATTCACCAAACTAGCTTTTTATAAAATATGTCTACACAACAAATTATTCATATTATATACGAACTATTAAAAAATACAATTTTGAATCATTTAAGAAGTGTAAAAATATGTTAGTGAAATATACATATATATATATATATATATTTATATAGAGAGAAAGTACCTTATGAATAGGATGAATGAAGCCCTCATCTAAAGCAAATACTTTACAGAAACCCCTATACATATTACACTATATAGTAAAGAGATAGCATGGTTTTGTTCGGTTCGCTCTAGTCTTTTTGAGCGTTAATCTGTGAACCGAACCATAATCAACAATTCTTAATTACTTTGAACTGAACCTAATGGTCCCCTCAAAAAAAAAAAAAAACAAAAAAACAAAACAAAACAACGCACAGTTTGGACTGTTCTAGATCGGTTTACTGGTTCACTTCTCTTTTTGATTAGCCCATCAGATTTAAATACTAAAGTTTTCACCACAATAAGCTTATTGAAGGTCTATCAATTAGTAGTTACTCCTTACTAGTCCTTTTTGTCTTGCACTAACTTGCTGCTAGTGTTTTAAAAATGTGTATGTGTGTGTGTACGCGGGCGCGCACGCGTGTGAGAGAGAGAGAGAGAGAGAGAGAGAGAGAGAGAGAAAAAGACAGAACAAAGCTACAAGTCATGAGCAAATTAATGAAGGAATCGTACAAATTGTGAACAGTTCTTTGTCAACAACCATGGCTCTAATGATAGTCCATATTGACAAAAAAAAATTAACTCTTTACGAAAAGTAATCGATCAAATCTACTTTCCAAAAAAAAAAAAAAAATCATATTCTGTATTCTGGAGGCTTTATTAAATTATAACTAATGTCAACATGATTTTTGAGAAGGGAAAAGAGTCAAATTTCTCAAAAGAGGCCTATTTTTAGAATGAAGTGCTTCAATATTATTTGAAATGATTACGTCACAGTTGCAATTTTCCATTTCACCAAATCTTTAAATAATAAATCTATTTCCAACAAATATTGCATAATCAATTGAATCTTTCTTGAATTCACTTTGCCAGGCCAAAATTTAATCCCCGGCTGCTGATGAATTCACTTTGCCAGGCCAAAATTTAATCCCCAACTGCTGAAGAATTTTCACAAGTTTTAAAATGATCCTCCACCTTCAGATTAAGCTAAAACAACATTCGATTTCGAGGAATTCATACAGTAATGTTTTTGATAGCCCCTTCCCCATTTCAACATAAAACCACTAGCAAAAGGTTCCCCTATTACTCAATGCCTATGTAGAATATGGATAAAAAACATCTTGCCAATTTAAGGCCTATCAAATGAAAGCAACCCGAACCTTATTTCGATAGTAGTCTAGCTCCTCAAGATAATATCCCAACTCCAGCCCTGGATTAACTCAGCCCTAAAGGAATTATTACATGGCATTGCTCTACTCATCATATCTATGAGAGAAAAAATTTAGCAAGATGGAAGAATTACAACACTCAATGTAACAAAAGTCACATTCAGTTTCTTTAGCAGCTATAACACAAGTTATGATAACTATATGCAATAGGGAGTAAAAATAATGTTTCTAGACAAAATAAGTAATAAATCACTTCTCTAGATCCATAAATAAGATTCAAGAATAATTTGCATTTTATTGCATTCATGACCAGCAACACAGCAAGCTATCTCTAGTTTAAGTAGAAGGAAGGAATTGATAGTTGGCACAAAATAGTATGTGCAGCATTCCATCCGATTCCCACCTCCAATCATGAAATAGCACCCTAGTTAAACATAAGGAAGAGATAAAACTACCACAAGATAAATGAGTACAACCTAGTTTAGTCTCCATTGGATGGGGTTTGGAGGGGGTTGCGTACAAACCTAACCTTTGGCATTTCCTCGAGTATGAACCCACAACCTCCAAGTCACTAAACTAGTGGCCTCCTAATCAACTACCACTAGATAAATAGCATCCATATATATATCTTGCTAACTTGTTCAGATATATGAATTTACCTCCTTGCAGCTATTCTTTGGAAATAAGGGTGTATATATTTTCCCTTCTTTTTCTTCAATTCTTTACATTTCCTCCCTCCGTGAATACAAGCAATATTACCAATCAAAGTCGCAACATAGCAGTTCTCTAGCCGGTTGACCATAAAAAACTCTTCTTTTTTTTTTCCTTTTGTTGCCTACACAATTTACCTAATGAGTTACAAGATGGGTTGAGCATCACATTGGCATGGCTATTTTACATTTTTTTCTTTACAGTGACACGTGAAAACATTATTATGTTGCACTTCAAAATAACAGCATCCCTTCAAGACAAACTGCATAAGCAACAGGAATTTCTGGTGTTCTTTATAAATTAGCTGTATCTACTAGTATGTGGACTTCACTGCCCCTGAGCATGCTAAACGTCAAAACCATAGACTTGTTTGGTAGGGAGTAATTGATTAGGGAAAACAAATTCTTGGAGAAATGACCAAAGGGCATGGACCACATAGAGAAAAAAACTTGAATCAAGGAAAGCAGGTATAAAATTGCATGAACATACACTTGCTACTATTTTTGAGTCACTTTAGAAATCCATCAAAAAAAAAATTCATATAATCACAACGCAAATAAAATTGAAGCAAAGCACAAAGGACCAAGGATCACCGCAGCTTGCTCGCCAAATTTCTCTTACCGTGACCCTACTTTCCTGCTTTGTGTATGAATGTAACAAGATCGATGGAGTTCTCCTCCAAGACACCTTTGGTTAACCATTCACACCTAATCACCCATTTTCCCTTCCTACATAGAGTCATGGGTAACGACAGATCCAGATTGATTGATTATGTAAGGCCCCCCGATCAATACAAGTCATTGAGCACCTCTTTTTGATCAACATGGCTGCAACTGAACTAAGCTTTTGTGCTTAAGCCAACTATTAAGACTAAAGCTATGCCTATAGAACAGTTGATCATCCAAGCTGCATATTTTAACCAATGGCACCACACAAGATTTGCACAATTCCACATATGATCAGACAACCTATTTCTAGGGCTCATCAAGTATTAATTTCCAATCAAAATTAAAATTTAGTTCTAATTCACAAATCTCCTAACATAAAATGTACAGTAAATAAACCAAAAAAAAAAACACTTCAAATCCATACAAGTTGAATCAAATCAACATACGTTAACTACTTAAGAGTTCAAAAAATCAAATCAGATATCAACCAGAAGCTAATAATTCAAATTACACTGATGTATATATATAGATATATATTGAGAAAATGAAGTGAGTACCAATGGTAGGAGCGAGATCTTCAACAGAGTTGGAGATGAAACTGACGAGAAGACTGCTTTTGCCAACGCCGGAGTCGCCGATCAGCAAGATCTTGAATGACAGATCGTAACTGCTGCTCTGTGCTGACGACGAACCCATTGATGATCAATGTTTCTCTCTCTCTACCTTCTCTCCCTGTTTCTCTCTGTTTCTCTCTCTAACCACAACAAGGACAACAACAGTGACAATGTTGTGTATTTAATGAGAAAGAAAACAAAGCAGAGAAAAAGTGAAAGCTCAATGCATATCTCCTCTCTAATGTTGGAATAGAGAGAAAGTATAATATGTATCTATAGGTGAGTGTGTATTTACGGGGCTGTTTGGAAGGGCTTAGATTAGTATATTTTTTAAATAATGTTATATGGAACAATTAATATATTAATTAGTGTATTAATTGATGATGTGACATAATTTAAGAAGTTTTTAATATTTATAATGTGATTAATAAGTAGAGTCAATAATAATGTCATAATTAGTGTTGGTACACTAAGTAGTCTATTAATTGGTACATGTAGTAATATCGATTTTTTTTATTTATGAAAAAGTATAAAATATGAATTGAGATTGAATTAATATAGTAAAGAGATGAACTGACTTAAATAAGTTGATCCGGATTTAAATAAAATAATATATTAAAATAGTATGTCAAACAAATGTGTGCTTGTTAGAGACACTTTGTTTGGAGAATAGGTTAGTTTTTTAATTTTTTTGATTTTTGACTATTTTAGTTTTGAGTTAAAAAGTTTGTTTGGATTTAACTTCTTATTATTTTTTTTTTATAAAAGAAAAATTAAAATTATTATAATTTAAATGTAACATTTTGTCTTATTAATTTTTTTATTTATTTTATATTTTTATAACTAATAACCAAAAAAAATCAAATTAGCCTAAAGGAAGGAAGGAAGGAAGGAAGGAAGGAAGGAAGGAAGGGAGGGAGGGAGGGAGAGAGAGAGAAAGAGAGTGAAATAGGAAAAACGGCTACGGGGACAACAAAACGTTGTGTTGTCAACTTGTTTGTCTTTTTGTTTGTGATCTTGTTGGTTTTCTTAGTTTAGGTGTTTTCGTTTTTTCATTTTCGCAACAAAACATTAAAAAGTCGTTTTGTTTTGTCCAAGTGTTTTTTTAAATTGTTTTCTGAAGAATATTATATAAAAAAAAAATCAATTTTAAGGAAATAATCAAAAAAAAAATTTGCACAAAAAAGTAAGAAAAATTAAAATCAAACATATAAATTACAATCAGCAAATAAAAAGTTTTCAACAAATATTTTCAAAGTTTTCATTATTTTTTTTTTCAGAACTCAAACATATAAATTACAATCAGCAAGTAAAAAGTTTAATTATACCAAGATACAGTTAATTATTAAAAAATATTACTTTGAAAAGTGATATATTTTTATAATTAAATACTAAAAATATACTAATCCATATATGAGATTGTAGAGATAATATTCGCTAATAATTGAGAGATGTTAGTGTAATTAAACCCATATAAAATCAAAAAATATTCAACAGTGATTATTCTTTTCTTTGATTCAACAACTATTCATGTTGGAAAAAATTTCGGTGTGGAATGCACATCATATACAACCTTACCACAAAATTATATAAATTTCCACAAACTTACATAGATGATCTCACAAAAATGTATAATTGATCTCATAAGTGATCTTACGCTATGAGATCACTTATGTATTTTTGTAAGATCACCTTTATAAGTTCATGAAAATTTATGTAATTTTATGATAAAATTATATACAGTATGCACTGTACACCAAAACATTTTCTATTAATGTTATCAAATTTTAAAAATAATAATAATAATAATAATAATAATAATGTTTATTCATTGGCAAATTATATTTTATGTAGTCTCTTCTAGTATGAAATTGGTTCTTATAATTTTAAGGATAAATTACAAATACACCTTCTGAGATTTGCTTAAAATACAGATTGCCCTCATGTGGTTTGAAAAATTACAAATACCCCCTTATTAGAATTTTTTATTTAACAGAATTAACTAAAAAAATGAAATTCGTAATTGCTCTCTTATACAATAATAAAATTACCTAAATTATTAATTGAAACATATTTTTAATATTATTAAAAATTGTTAATTGACTTGATAATTTATTAATAAAATGGACGATTTGTTATGAAATTAAAAATCTTAGGGGATGAAATGCAATTTTCAAAATCACAGGGGGTGATTGTATTTTAATCAAACCTCAGGGGGTGTATTTGTAATTTATTCATAATTTTAATGCATCAATTTTGTTCTCTAATTTCTAGTAATAATAAAAATTGTACTCTAATTTTTTATACTATCAATATAGTTTAATTAATAATAATATCCTTTATAAATTAATATGAAATTAAAAAGTAAAAGTAATTGAGAGATTGAGATACAGTTTGAAATAGTTCACTGTCTTTTAGACCATTTAGGCCAAGTTTGGCATCCCAAAATAAGTCCATACTTTTTATCTTTTTATCTTTTTTGGGTCACATCAATCAGCATCTCCTCTCTACTTTTTCTACACATAATTCAATAAAAGTCAAAAAGTACACTTATTTAGTCTTCCCAAACTTGACCTTAATCTTTAATTTTTATCCAATTCATAACAAATATTATCAATTCAATTAAATTAATACAATAAAAAAATTAAATAACAAAATTAATATAATTAAAAAACAAAAAACAAAACAAATTAGGGAAAAGACAAGTGTAATTTAGGGCCTTTATTCTTTCCTTTGCTTCAATCTCTTTCTCTCTTCATACTCAAATAATATCAGATGCGATTCCGCTTTCGCGGAACGTACGGTTCGTGTCGTGACTTGTAACCCACCTGAGCCGAAAAGAGAAAAATGGTTTTCTTGTAATTACGGCTATGGAGATAGCTAAGGTGTGAATCATTGCCCACTCGCAATGGCTTCGGTGTTGGTTCCACGCACTTTTAGAAAACATGACTCGAGAACAATTGGGCCCCATGTACTTTGGTGAATGGTCCTAATCTGAATGCACTTATGTGGTTGTGGTTTTATATTTTGAACATAAAGGTGTCTCGTTGTGAGGTAGTTTCTAGTGAACTTGTTTATGCTTTTAAGACAAAATGGGGGATAATAAAAGAATTGTTTAATATAGTTTGGGGTGTAAATTTGATCGAGACAGAGAAGGTGTTGGGCTTGTCGGGCTCCCATCTAAAAATTGATTTGGGATAGGTCGATTTTTTTGTGTAAAATCTCGGTGCAAGCTCTAGAGAAATTTGGTCATTACGTTGCATCTCAGGCATGAGCTCGGGCCTAGAGTCGGGCTTGAAAATATATTTTTTTTTATCAAAATAGCTTAAATATAACGTTGGACATCGGGCGGGTCGGATCTCAAAGTGGGCTTGGATAGGGTTGGTAGGCGAGGACTTTGGGCTCAGTCGGGCCAAAAAAACATGGTCTATGCCCTAGTCTAGAGGGCTAGGCTGGGTTTGGTCGAGTCGAGCCTCTAGCGAGTTTCGAGCCAACATGCCAGTTTTACACCCTTAAATATAATCTATATCAATTTTTTATATTTAAATTGAAATTTTTGTAGAGAAAAGAAATATAAAAATAAAATAAAAAGTAACAAAAATAGAAGTTAATTTTAAGGATTAATTAGTGAAATTCTTTTTTATGGGTGTATATGGCATATGGTCTAAGGATTGATATCATTAATAAAATATATTGGTGAAAACTACAAATTATTGTTCTAAATGATTTTTTCTCTTCATTTTTACCCTTGTTCTTTTTCTATTGTACTTTCTCTCTTTCTCAAACACTAATATCAATTGTCACCCACCACCATCACTAGCGACTCACTGAAAAAGTAATAGGAAAATTGGTTGGCATTGGAAAAGTCATCGAAAAATTGTCTGCCGTTGAAAAATTCATTGGCGACGTCCTACAGTAGTGGGCAACGATGGCGAACAAGTGGACAAATAGACAGATAGATAGACATATGGACAAATAGATGGACACATGGATAGATAAATAGGACATGTGAACAAATTAGTGGATCGATAGATGAACATATAAGGATACTATAGTCTTTCAAATTGTTATTATCTATATGAACAAAAAAAAAATGGAGCTTGAGACAATTGTCTCAAAATTTTAAAAATTAAACTACCAATTGAAGTGCCTGACTTTTAAACAATTTTCTCTCTCTTTTTTCTCTACAAATTCCTATTTCAATTCAAGATTTGGCTAAAGGTTGCAAAATGGAATTGAATTGCAAAGATGAATCCGATTTTAAGTTATATTTGGATAGAAAAAAAAAAAACAAAAAAAAAAACAAATACCAATAAGTCCTATTTTATTTTTATAGATTACTATTGGATCCTATCAAATATTAATATGGACAACTAAATTCTATTTGTTATGAACTAATCCAAAAATGTTCATTCTTCCATAATGAGATATGTTATTCTATTTTTATTCCTCTTTAACATGAATAACAATTTCATAAATATTTTAATCCAAGTAAAATTATATTTTTAATTGTAAAAATTATGATATTGTATTAAAAAAATCTTGAAATCACAATAAAAATAATTACCAATAAATTTTATTTTGTTTTGAAAATTATTATTGAGTTATATCAAATTTCAATATTCATAAATAAGTCTTATTTTTTTTTTTTAATTAATGAATTGTTAAAAAAATTCAAGTATTCATAATTATATATTTTACTTTAATTTTATTTTTCTCATTAAAATATGAACTAAAAATTTTGTAAATACTTTATTTTATAATAAAAATATTTTTAATTATTGAAATTAAGTGAAATTTTCATAAACAAAAGTAAAAGTATATAGTATTATTTTTATAACTCTTTAGAAATTTAATAGAAGTATCCCTTTTAAAAATTTTACAGTAAAAAAAAAACACTCATAATTTGAGATAACAAAAAATGATGTATTTTATACTAGAATTGTTTCGATTCAATTGTTCTTTATGATTTTTTTTAATATAATAGTAATAATTTTTACAATTAAGATTTTTAATTTTAATTAAGTTAAAATTGTTGTTGATATTAAATAGGAAAAGTAAATTTGGATAAGATGTACCATTATAGAAGAATGGACATTTGTTTGGTTGTGAGATTTTGGAAGAGATTTGAAAAGAAAAAAAGAAAATGTGCGTAAACTAAGTAAAATGTAGGTATATTTTATTTACATTTCACCTACATTTTTTCCTTCTCTTTGGAAATCCTTCCAACTCTTCCAATCAAACACAACATTAATTGTTCATATTAAAACTTGATAGGATTTAATAATAATCTTAAAAGCAAAATAGTTCTTATTGATATTTTTTTCAAGAAAAAAACGAAGAAATTTTATTGCTGATAATAAATTATCGTGGCAATGCATTGCAAGTGTTTGGATCCGTGGAGAATTATTCATGAGATAATGAATATTCTAAAATCATTTACAACCCTTGAAATATTTAGAAAATTTCAAGGTTTGCACGATGGTTTGAATGACATTTGTACTTAATTGTTTGTTTAGCAATTAGAGATGGATTGGACTAAGGGACATGTGAGATCATGTGCCTTTGTTCCCTAATCTTGTCTAGTCTAGCATTTGCTTGATTGAATTGTAAGTCTGCCTTCCAACCTACCATATGAGAAATCTTTAAATCTTACATTAGGATAGTTAATCTCCTCTCAATATTATCTACTCACTATAAGAAATTTTAGTTTTGATGACTAAATTTTTAGTCGCCAAAAGTACGATTTTAGTTGTCGAAAATTTTGCCTGACTAAATATTTTGGTCGCCAGAAGGTTGTCGGGGAAGGTATTGGCGACTAAAAAATATTTAGTCGCCAAAAGTCCTATAAATGGCAACTAATATTTTTAGTCGCCAAAAATCTTATTTTCCGCTACTAAAACTTTGGTCGCCAAAACTTGAAGTATCTACGGTGATCAAAGTTGAAAAATTTAGAAATCCTCTAGATATTGATTTGTGATTATGTAACAATTTTAAGCAGTATATAACAATCCCAATCAAACAATTTTAAGCAGTATTTATTATTGGCAATCCCGTTTGACAATGATTACTTTTGGATTTCTATAAGTAATTGGATTTCTTCCAAAATTAGGATTACTTTTGGATTTCTATAAGTAATTGGATTTCTTCCAAAACTAGGATTACTTTTGGATTTCCTATAAATAGTTGGTTTTCTCCCAAAACTATTTAATTCCTCCAGATCTTCTTGTTGGATATTAAGGTTTATATCTGGAGATATTTTGTTAGTTTTCTTTGATGTTTTATTGAGTATTCAACTCATGGTTTAAAGAGAGTACATCAAAAGTTTTGTTTGTTATACACAAGAGAGAGAGGGAGTTGTTCTTCGGTGGATTCTGAAGAATTCGAGCCTGAAGCTTCGGTGGATTCTGGAGTGGTTCATCGTAAAGACAATTCCGAGGTAAAGACGGGGTTGGAAGAGACACATAGAGGTTGGTTCAATTAGGCGTGGATTCGCTAGGTAATTGAGAACATACCTGTGTAATTCCTTTAAATCCCCTAGATATTGATTTGTGATTATGTAACAATTTTAAGCAGTATATAACAATCCCAATCAAACAATCAAGACAAATCAACACAACGATTTTAACGTGGAAAAATCACAATTGGACATCTCTAACTGTGATTAAAAAACCATGGGCAACAGCCACAAAACAATCCATTAAGAAGATTTAAAGGAATTACATAGGTATACTCTCAATTACCTAGCGAATCCACGTCTAATTGAACCAACCTCTATGTGCCTCTTCCAACCCCATCTTTACCTCAGAATTGTCTTTACGATGAGCCACTCCAGAATCCACCGAAGCTTCAGGCTCGAATTCTTCAGAATCCACCGAAGAACAACTCTCTCTCTCTTGTGTATAACAAACAAAACATTTGATGTACTCTCTTTAAACCATGAGTTGAATACTCAATAAAATATCAAAGAAAACTAACAAAATATCCCCAGATATAAACCTTAATATCCAACAAGAAGATCTGGAGGAATTAAATAGTTTTGGGAGAAAACCAACTATTTATAGGAAATCCAAAAATAATTCTAGTTTTGGAAGAAATCCAATTACTTATAGAAATCCAAAAGTAGTCCTAGTTTTGGAAGAAATCCAATTACTTATAGAAATCCAAAAGTAATCCTTGTCAAACGGGATTGCTAATAATAAAACCTAACAATAGTTTTAGTCGCCAAAGGGTTTTTTTTCATCTTATTTTTTTATTTTATTTTTTTTAGCTACTAAATTCTTAGTTGCCTAAAGTCTTCTTTTATTTTAGCTACTAAATATTTAGTAACAAAAGTTTTTCTCCATGTTATTTTTATTTTTAGCTAGCCAAAAGTTTTTTTTTCATTTTATTTTATTTTTAGCTATTAACTATTTAGTTGCTAAAAATATTTACTTCATTTTTTGCTACTAATTGTTTAGTCGCCAAAAACATGATTTTATTTTATTTTTATATATTTTGTCCACAACCTGTATGTATTCCATGCAACCTGTATCATATTTATAAATAAAACAATACATATATTATCAATCATTCGCAATTTGCATCTATTTCACTTCCAACCATCAAAGAAGGAATAACTTTTAATATTAAATTTCATACAAATTAAGTATATTCTAACCTAAAATAATAATATTATTCCATACAAAATAGAGAATCATACCAAAACATGTCCTCCGTACACAAATATATTCACTACCATGCCAAATATATTCCCTAAAGAAGATATCTTTATTGCTGTAAAATGAGTTGATAATGATATCCATAAGCCAAGACACCTCAACCTAAAATTCAAACTTTTCTGCATTATTGTGGAGTGATCTCTTCGACAAGTTTTCCTAAACCACATAATTATAAAACACGTTAGAAGAAAAACAAAACACAACCAACCTTGTTATATTAATTCCAAGACACAACCAACCATGTTATATTAATTGAGAACATGCTGCAAACTCCACAAACCTATATTCCCATGTGCAACTCATTAAAATCATTTCTTTCAATTTGTCTTCCTATTGTGCTTGACTATGTATGTAATGCAACATTGTGTAAAATGCATCCTAATTTATCGCCCCCAATGATTTGGGACATTTATGCCACACGATTCAAAATAATATAACCACAACATTTGTCACTTAGCCATAATAGTTTAGAATTCTCACTTTGTGGGTACACATCATAAATCCGTATATCTATAACCAATCTATTTTTATTTCAGGTTGTATTAAGTACAGACAAATTACTATTAGTATTAATATTTATAATTTTTTTCCTTTTTTAATCATCATAAATAATTTGTTGGCTGGATAAGTACATTAGGGCAAGGTAAAAATTTTTTTCCCTAGAAAGGTATTATTTTGGAGGAGGGAGTAAACCCATGACGTTGGGATGTAATTTTTTTTTTTTTTCCCATACAAATACTAATAGATAATCTATCTTTTTTACCAACAATGGGGAACGAAGAAATAATGCTAAGTGCCCTTGGGGAAAGTGAAATATGTTTTATTTTGTTTTAAGGCAGAGAGGAAAGTTAGATTACAATTGTTATAAATTTTCATAATCTCAACTTTTGGGCTGAAAAGGCAACAATGGAAATTATATTGTTGATTAGGATGTTTAGCAATATTCCATCCAAAGACAATAAACCAATAAAAATACAATAATTTTCCCAGTTAAAAACACTAAACAACATACAAAATTGGTTGTTGATTTTTTTTTCTTTTTCTTTCAGTGGCATAATGTCAAACACATGGTGAGCAAAATATCAAATTGTATCATAATAATGTAAGAACAAAAATACATAGACGCCAATACCAGTTGTAATTTTGGAAAAATATGTCCCAACTGTCAAGCTGCTCTTCTAGGAAACAATTTAGAATATGAATTTGATGAACAAACAGAAATCAGAGCAAAGCAAAGCAAAAGAGGAAGAAAAAAAAAATTTGTAGTGTTCTGTTTGTTCTTAACCCTGACATATCCTTTTTCCCTTGCTTCAAGTTTGTTCTTACCATCATAAATTTAAAAATTAAAACCAAATAACTAAAACGAAAATATACAAATTCAAGCATTAATCAATAAAAACAAATAGCTCGAAATATAGTGGAAATACAAACTTGTAAAAGATATAAAAGATGAGATTACTAGGCAACTAAAGAAGATAGTAGAAGAGAGTTCACATCAAATGGAATTGGCCAAAGTATATTTGCCTATACCGTTGACCTCATTATCTCCTATATCTCAAAGTTCTCGTCCTGGAATGAGAATGCAATAAACAAAGGTAGTGTTTTAGTTCACCGGAATGGAATACTCATTTCATCAAATATTTATTCTCATATTTGATTGACTAAAAAATAATGACAAAACACATACAAATGAAATTATCATTCACCAATTCAACTTGAGCTTGGCACATAAACGAACATGTAATAGGCAATCTGAATAAATATCTTGGATGGCTTTAGAAAGTAGAAAAGGCAATCCACAAGAATCTAACAATAACCACACTTGACTAGAATTAAAAAGAAAGAAGCCACTCTTATTGTAGATATAGCATTAAAACCAAATACCTTAAACCAGAGACAGTGTGTCTTTGCCTCAAAAAACCCAATTCACTTGCTGCCACAGAAGAGGAGGGTCTCTTGTCTTGGACCAATCTTCCACTTTGCAAGAATCTACTTCTCAATAATGACTTCAAAACAAGTACAACATAAAGCAGTCAAAAGATTTCAATGCTTCATGGGCATAAATCCCAAACTTATTAACATCATGGCTAAATGCCAAGCATGGAAACAAAGCATAAAACAGATATATATATATATATATATATTTATATATGAATATTTTAATATAAAAAAGAAAAGACATAATTTGAATCATCTCGACAAGTAACACACATGATACACAACTTTCTCATAACATGCATTGAATAATAATTGTGATCTTTACATGATGGTATTCCTGTAGAATACAAAAAAAGAAAAACTAATGAAACAATTTAAGAGAATAATTTGAAACATTCAAAGTCAAACTTAAATATATGAGGTATGTGTCACGACCCGAACCCGCCACCATGGGTTAAGGACGTAACCGGCCAGTAATCATGAGATTACCTACGGCCTCAAACCAAACTAACCGTATTTTAACAGAGTTAATGGGGGCCAAACGGAAGCAATTTAAAACTTTATCCATGGAGCTGTGCTTACATGCACGTCATAATATTCCAGACACAAATATGTTAACAACTCACATCCGAAAATACAGTAACAAAAGGTTCTGCACAACAGGATCATTCGAGTCTGAGTCAACCCATCTCAACTATATACAATACACACAAAGTCCTCGCCCACATGACAAATATAATACATAACAAAATGGCAAGGACGAGTCTCGTACGTGAGACACAAGGGCTGACTCTCCAAAACCTTTGTTGTTCCTGACAGACTTCATTGGGGCTAGGTTTGGACTTCTCTTGGCTCACCTACAAACACATGAATAAGCGTGAGCGATAGCCCAGTGAATAATATCAAATACAGAAGTTATACAAACGATATGTAGAACAACATGCTCCAAACGGCCTTGGGCCCAATTCATATTTCTATTTACATATATATATATATATATATAATTTAGGTCAAGTGACTGTGGTTCCAAACATACTGGCCTTTGGCCCATTTATCTTTCCATAGCAAGCTGGCCCTTGGCCCATTCAAACTTTCGTTCATGTCAAAACGGCCTCTAGCCCACTCATTCATGCCAGGTCAAAACGGCCTCTGGCCCATTCATTATATTATTAAGATCGAACTGTTATTCGTGTCAAACTATTACTTATATCAAACTATCATTCGTGTCAAATTATTATTTATGTCAAACTATCATTCGTGTCAAACTGGCCTTTGGCCCATTTAGACTTTCATTCACGACAGAACGGCCTCTGGCCCATTCATTCATGTCAAAACGGCCTTTGGCCCATTCATGTGTGTCAAAACGGCCTTCGGCCCACTCATTCATATCAAAACAACCTTCGGTCCATTTATTCATGTCAAAACGACCTTCGGTCCATTCGTTTATGCCAAAACGACCTTTGGTCCATTCATTTATGCCAAAACGACCTTGGTCCATTCATTTATGCCAAAACGACCTTTGGTTCCATTCATTTAGATTAATGACTTTACAAAACTTACGTAGAAGTAAGCAATCGGACAATAATACATTTCAGATATTACTCACAGTGATCGGCTTGTGGATGCCCTGGAGCTCGACCCTACACATTTCATGAACACAAAAGGGTCACTAACAATTCAATCCGTTCCTTAATTTACATATTCCTCTTTAGGCTTCATTCTTATCTCTTTAACTCATTTACAATGCTTAACATATGCCTAAGAGTGCTTGCAAGTGAAAGAGAACGGAAAACAAAACACAGAACGCGTAGACAAGATTTCAGAAAACAGGGTCCTCGCTCGAGTGTGGAATTCCCCGCTCGAACAGACCCTTAAGGCCTGCAAAAGTACTGGTTATGTCGAATTTATGCTCGAGCGTGCATTCTGGCGTTCAAGCGGAAGGCCTCTCTACATGGCTCCCCGCTCGAGCGTCAACTTCCCCGCTCGAGCGGACACCATGTCTGTAGAAAATGCTGGGAGCCCGTTTTTCACGCTCGAGCGGCGATTTCCCCGCTCGAGCGGGCACCAAACTTTCTGGGTTTTCCAGAACTGTTCTTGAGCTTCAAATACACATTCAAACTGATATTTCTTGCATTTCACAGCCCATAGCTCTCATATACATATACCAACATGATATAAACACCAAATTATAACATATTGAAGCTCAATTCCCATGAATCAATCATATGCAAGCCCAAATTATACCAAACTTACTTCCAATACATTAAATTCATGCATTTAAGCTTCATATCTTCATCAATCATGCATTCATGTCAATTCTTGACTCCATTTCTATTTCAAATGGTACAAATGGTGCTTTTAACCATGAAACTCAACAAAACTATGCTTGCATGTATGATTCAACACTCATATTTCCATATTCAACTTAATACATGCTTGATTATGCAAAATCATGGTGATCCTATACATGCATGTGCATTTTTAACTTCAAATTCATCAATTATAGCACAACTCTTGTTCTTAATCACCAATTTATCTTTAATTCACAAATTATAAGTTAATATTCATGAATCCATTTACCTGGAGGCTCAAACCTTTCAATCCAAAGCAATTTCTTGAGTAATCTTCTAAAACTCCAAGCCTCAAGACCAAAACCTCAATCTTCTACACCTTCCCTCTCTAATTCGGCTCTTCCTATCCTCTCTTGGAGTTGATTTCGACCAAATGAAGAAAAAGAGAGGGGTTGGTGTAAAATGCTCCACTAAATACCATTTCACTTAATTACAATCATCAACATTACATATTTGAGCACTAAGTCATTATTTTAATCCAATTAATTTGATACGAATCAATTTCCAATTAAATTTCACCGTAGGCTCTAAAAATTATGCCAATCACAATGGCGCAATCAATTTCGAGTTCTTTGGCCGATAAGGCCTTCAATTTAATTTCCAAAGTAGATAATCAAACAGATATTCCTACGGTGAACAGATAGAAATTCAAAACCACATATTTTCACATAATGGCACACAAAACCATATCAAACACATAATCACATGCACAATAAGGGCCAATTAACATAATTCGGGACAGGGTTATCACAGTCTTCCCCCCTTTAGGAAGTTTGGTCCTCCAAACTTATTTCATCTCCGGTTGAAAACAATTCGGAACACTTTTCATTTAACGGTTCCAATCCTTTCTGATAGCCATTTACTTAGTCCCAAAATTAAGCAAAACTCAGTTCTTAATCAGTCAGAGACTTACCTTTTCTTCCACACAAAGCTTGTATGGTGCCATACCGAAACTAGAGTGTAAGCCGTCGTTGTGAGCAAGGTCTGCCAACGATGGATAGATTCTTCCAATTTCCCGAAAATCTAAAGTACACATTTGGAGCATTTCTCCTAGAGTCTAAATAGTTCTTTCTGATTATACATCAATTTACGGATGGAAAGCAGCGCTGAATCACAATTTAGTTCCCAATGCCTCTTCAAGGCTTGTCAGAACTCAAACACATTTTAGGATTCCTGTCTAAAACAATAGATACTGGAACCTCAGGCAAACAAGCAATTTTATTGATGTAAACAATGGCTGGTCTACAAGCATCATACAAAATTTTACAGGGAGGAAATGAGCAACTCAATAATTCTATATACATAACCCAAACAGGACTGTAGACACCCCATTTTTGACCGTCCTCAAGACTTGGACGTCACCGTTGGAACACTCGGTGATTATCCATGTTTGTGTTCGTTTGGAGTTCCCGGAGTTCTCGGCTGCGCGCGCCGTGCCTCAGGACCTCCGACCGACCGTTTGTTGTTTTGGTTTTGCACCAAACACTTGTGTTTGCCTTGGAAGGGGATGGAATGCTTTGTGAGGCATCCCTACACACCACCGGCTAGGGCTAGAGGCCACCGGCTGGCTAGAGATGCTATCGGCACTTTATTGTGCCGATCGGCACTCTTTTGTGCCGGTCGGCACTAAATTTTGTCAATTGACATTTTCTGCCGGCCGGGCACTATACAGCTGCTTTATGAGATATTTTTAGCCAGCTGTATGCCTTTTTCTCCCTCCATACACGTGTATGGAGGGGATGAGTCTTGCTTGCTTAGCTTGTAAGTCATTACAAGTTCTATAAGAGGAAAGCTCTCCCTCTTGACTTAGGGTTAGATTTTTTAGAAGTGTTAGACATTGTTAGAGAGCTGGAGCTCTGGTTTTCCTAGGGTTAGAATAGATATACACTCTATCTCTCTCTTTCCCTTTGTGTTCTAGGTGCATAAGTTCACACTTTTGCACATAAACACCTACTCTTCCACCTTTTCTTGGTGTGTTCAAAAATCAGGGCTTATTCTTGAAGTTTTTGACTGGTTTGGAGCTCAAGGGACCAAGCACAACAACCTTTGTGAAGGTAGTCAACAAGGGTAAGAACTTCACTTTATTTACCCTATTCTTGCAACTTGTTTTTACTTAGTTTAAAACAGTTTTTGAGCTTAGTGTTTGGCACATAAAAGTTCTGATTTTTGACCCTCTTTATTGTGTATTAAGAGTGTTTGGAGGTTTGGGGAAGTTTGACCCCCTTTAGGCCTTGAAAAGGGCCTTTTTTGTGCTATTTTGTGGAGATCCGGGACTGTCATGCTTGGACCTCTCCACCATTGAAATCTTGAGGGATTTCAGTGGTGGAGATGGTGCCTTAAAGTCCTAGGAAGGAGAAGGCCATCCCCTCTCCTTGTTGTCCTTGAAAAGGGCATGTTTTGCCTCTTGAGAGAGCACCATGTTTGTTTGTTTCTTGAGCATGTCTTAGTTGCATTTTTATGTTTATTATGCCCTAATATGACATTGCTATAAGTTGGTTTTAGTACTCTATGCATGCTTTGTATAGTTGCTTTGTAATGCCCTTTTGTGCCTTAACATGTCTAGGTAGTATGCCTTCATTTCTAACATGTTTTAGGCCTTGATTCTTAGAGCTAGTATGCTCATTTTGCCATGTATGAGGTCTGTCCATAATCATTTTGGTCAATCTTAGCATGTTTAATGTAGCCTCTTTGTATTTGGCTTGTTGGCCTCAAGAATATGAATGTGTAGTGTGCTATGCTTGCATTGTTTTGATGATTTGGAATCATTTCATATGCTATTTCAGTCCCCTAGAGGTGCTTGTATGTTGACATTGCATGTCTCTTTGTGACTTCTTAAGCTTACGTTATATGCTCCATGTTTATGCCCTATTAGCTTGCCTTAGCCTAAGGCCTTTTGCATGCTTTGTTTGGCTTACTTGATTGCTGATTTGCATCATGTTTTGCATGATTTCAGAGCCTAAGTTGCATGCTAGTAGTCCATGATTAACTCATTTCAAGTGTGCTTGAATGTTGTTTGTTATGCCTAAGTGTAGGACATGAATGCTTGCATGTGTGCATGTGTGTTGGCCCCCTTAGCTTAGCACTTTGGCCACTGTTTTGAGCCTTGTTAGAGCTGCCCAATTCATGTATAAGTCCATCCCATTGCTTAGTTTGCATACTTGCCTTGTATGCCTACTTGTATGCTTGCATAAGTGCCTTGCATTGTCCATACGGCATAGTAGGTAACATGCTTAGGACCCCATTGCATTGGCATGCATGCTAGGCCTCTTGAAGTGAAGTATGATAGAGGTTTGGCACCCCTTTTGTGTCTATGTGATTTGCATACATTTGAAATTGAAGTTGCATTCTTGGTTCTTAGGGCCATCATGCATGGAAATGCGTAATTGGTGGTCCGGGAACCGAGGCACATACCCCCTTGAGTCAATAACATGATAGGGAATGTGTTTTGGTGCATAAATGGCTTAAATTGTATTGCCATGCATAGTTTGTCCTCTGCTGCTATGAGTTGCAGGTTCTGCAGAACATTTTGTGCCGACCGGCACTTTTTAGTGCCGACCGGCACCCATTTTCCAGCCGATGGAACATTCAGTGCCGGTGGCCTCCTCCTTCAGCCGGTGGAAGTTATACCTAGCCGATGATCCCCCAGTGCCCTGAGAGGTACTTCTAGGACTTTGTAAGTTTCTGTGGAGGAGAGCAGAGGAAACAGAGGCAATCCTTGCATGGCGGTGCGATTCCGAGCCAGCCCCGAACACGCGCTGCATCCGCCCTCATCCCGAGGCGGTTTAATGCTTAATTAGATTAATTAATTTATTTTGTTAATTTAATTAATTTGTAATATTTAATTAGCCAGAGTAGTTAGTTATTTATTCGGTTTTGTATTATTATTTTGGTCCCTCCGAGTGAGGGCGCAATTGTAATAAGTGTGGGTGAGTGGGTGTATGTCTTCCAACCCCCATTTCTTTCTATCCCTTTTATTTACCCGCTTTCGATGGTAGATTAGGGCATACTTATTTTTAGCATACCTTATGCAATGCATGCGTGCATTCATGCATTTGTTTACATGCATCGGGCTCGGCACATCATGCAAACTGCATTGTATTTCAATTCCAAATTGAATACGTGATAGTTGTTGCATCTCATGTGCCATGCTTAGGATAGCCGAGCCTGTCTAGATTACATTCCGTATGCGATGCATTAGCCACTTAACATGAACTAGGTCATGCATGTTTGCTAACTGGTTATTGTTTTGGCACGGAGTACGATGTAAGTTTTTATGCTTTAGCACTTCGCATGCGTGTGAATGTAACATGACAGTATGCTTGCCATGCGGCTAAGTGCTTATGTGATAAACTGCTTGAATGCCTGTGGGTGGAGGTTGGATTGCGTGAGTTGGAACAACTCATTGAAATCCGTATTTTAGCCTACTTGCGAGTAGCAAAAACCAACACGTTTTTCGAGACAAAACGGATATGCAATGTTTATTTCCAAATTAGGCAATCTAGTCTATACTTGTTTGCTGTGCGCATAACATAGTAATTCTAGGATAATAATTGGGATAAGAGCACATAATGTTTTCAAAATTGGATATCACGGTTAGTAGAGGCCGGTCTTCGGACCGGGCGAAAGGGGGTGCTCATAGCTGACCTTCCCCGATCGTACCCAAGCTCCCGAGCCAAGATCACTTTGGTGATGACGGACACGTGGCCTTCGGCACCGAGTCAGGGTTTCCTAAATTCCCCATTAAAAAAATATTTAGGTGGCGACTCTGTAATCTGGCAAAGCAGTCCATGTTTGGCACTACTTTTCAAAAATCTGTTTTTTCAAAACGATTTGCCAGAGTTGGACTCTTTGGTTCAGATTTAGAACCGCGACACACAAAATCGAAGAGTCCGAAATGTAATCGAGGTCCCCCGGGATATAATGCTACACCTGTTTATACATTGCAGCTTGAAATGACTTGGAGCCCATTGTATGATTATATGGTAACCTCGCTCGACTATCCCTTGCTTTTTGAGCCAAGTTCTGCAAAATTAATTGATTAGTAAAATTAAATTGAAATTACAACATGATTCTCTAAATTAGGAAATTTTACCTGATAATCGCGATCAAGCCATACATGATCGATCATGTATACCCAAGCCTCAGAATCGACCTCCTTTGTATGGTTTACTATAAGGGTCAACACCAGCGTCTACCAACTTCGAGTAATGAGTCTTCATCTTGTTACGCCAACTTCTGTAAAGAGTTTTACACTTTTTATTGACTCCTTTCCGAACCTCTTCATCTTCATCATAATCAACAATCTCAAATTTATCCTACAAATATAATGAATGCTTTTATTAATATCAAAATGCAAGTAATGGTGATAATCTAATTATCTGAAAAGTAGCAAATACATGTACCCGAACTGCTTGAATGATTGGGGCTTTATGAATCTCATCAATCTTGTCCCACTTTTTTATACCAATGATTGGAGCAGCCATCCTTATCTGTAAGCCAAGTTCATTTGCAAATGGAGTGGCATAAGGCCCTACTGGCACCTTTGCATCTGCAGGGATCCAAACAGGAAGTTTGTTACCACCATTGTTAGCTATGAGACGTGCTATGCTCTTCCCTCGAGTCTGACCCCTGACTTGTCTAGAACGAGTACGCAAACTAGTGGTAGATGGTACATCATGGGTAGTAGTTGCATTTGTAGATGGTGCAACCTGAGTAGTAGCTACATTTGTAGATGGTGCAGCCTGGGTTGTAGTTGCATTTGTAGATGGTGCAACCTGGGTGGTAGTTGCATTTGTCGGTGGTGCAGGCTGGATACTTAGAGCATTTGTAGATGGTACACTCTGAGTAGATGGGGTTAAAATAGGTGGTGCATGCTGAGTAGGGGCAGCAATTTAGCTGCAGCTTGTTGGGAAGGTAGAGGAACTTTGGATGATGCTGCACGTCGAACTTTACCAGGGCCTGCCATCTAGCACAACAACTCAACAATTACATGTGTGAAGCATATGTAAAATAAGCAATTACATTAATATCAATGGCTATATAATAGAATCAATATCATAACATAAGTGATAACTAAACAATAACATAACATAAGAAACAAAAAAAATAAAATAGACAGAGAGAGACAGATAAGGGACACACACAAACACACATATACAAAAAAAAAAAAAATCTTTTTGAATTGTCATTGTACTCAAACTCAAAGGCACTTAAACAACAGTGTCATAAAAACATAAAAATGACACAACAATTAAAGTTCTATGTCAAAATCTATATTACAATCAAAATGATTATGTAGCTCATCTTCTCGGATAGTCAATGCTCGTAGTAATCATCTTCATTATCGCACCCCTCTTCCTCATCAACACCATCGTTGTGTGCTCGACTAACTGATTGTAAAACCACCTCACTTGGGATAATTTGAGGATCAATGTCATTCCTATGAAGTGAGATTGTCACGGGGTCTTCAACGCTCACTGGGACAGCATCAGTTGTTTCATTTTGTTGCAATACATTATCAGGTTCAAAGCCATCTTGTTCTGGTACATCCCATATTCCTCGATGTTGTAGTCTTTCTACGACTTTCCAATGTCCGCCTAACTTTGTATCATCAACGTAGAAAACTTGTTTCACATGACTTGGTAAGACAAATGGATCATCTTTATACCATCGACTTCTAACATCAATACTTGTGCAATGTGTATCGGTATGTAATGTTCTATTACTACCGGTATTGAACCATTCGCATTGGAATAAAACAACTCGATGTCCAAGCATGTAATGCATCTCCCACACTCTATTCAAGTACCCATAAAAGTTAATTGTTTGTCTCTCATGCTCCCCTTCCACAACTAACCCACTATTTTGGCATTTATGACTACTATCACGATCCTTACTATGAAAATCGAACACCATTGGAAATGCAAGCTGAATACAAATTAACATTCACACTAGGACCATTTGCTAATGACCACAAATCATCAGTTGCTTCTGGTAATCCTTGAGCTCGTAATTGGTTCATCTACATAACGACATCAATTTCAATCATTATGTTAGTATTCATATAAGTGTAGCTGAATAAAGTTTGGGATTATATCTTACATGTTCTTTGAACCACTTGGGGAATTCCTCTTTTCTGTCTATTTGTGATGTCACGTACACCTTCATTTTCTAAAAGATTCTTGTGTTGCCTACTTACAAACATATGATTCATAAGTAACATATTATATTGAAAACATAATTCTACAAAAAAAAAAAAACAATATTAAGAACGTACTCTAGATAATGGTCAAGCTCGAGGCTATTATTCAAGACAAACCAATGAGCCATTTCACGTTCTTTTTGAGACACGTTAGAAACCCTTGTAATTAGCCCAAAAGGACGAACATTTTGCGCGAAGACCTCTAACCCCGACTCATGCACACTAACATCAACATTTCGTTCCTCTCGATTAAATACAGTTTCAATTCCACCCAGATACATTGAGCAAAATGTGAGACACTCCTTGACAACATAAGCTTCTGTGATCGAACCTTCTGGACGAGCTCGATTTGCAACATATCCTTTTAAAGTTCCAAGTAGCCTATGAAACAAACAATAGAATAATCTTATTACACACACACTCACATTTTTACAAATATATATACAGGTTGTGCTACAATTTAAGTATTCTAGTGTTTTAATAAGTTAGTAAGTACCTTTCAATGGGGTACATCCACCGATATTGCACAGGCCCACCAAGAATGGCTTCACGCGGCAAATGAATCGCCAAATGGACCATCACATCAAAAAACGCTGGTGGAAATTTTTTTCTAACTTGCATAGTATGAATATTATGCGATCTTCTAATATTTCCAAATTCTTCATCTTCAATGTCTTCGAGCAAAGCTCTTGGAAGAAATTTCCCAACTCAAATAATGCGACACAAATATCATTGTGAAGATATCCACGCATTCCAATGGGAAGAAGTCGTTGTATGAGGACATGACAATCATGACTTTTTAGGCCTGTTAACTTATCACCTTTTGTGTTCACACACCTTGAGATGTTTGCTGCATAACCATCAGGATACTTAATTGACTTTAAAAACTCACAAAAACCATATCTTTCATCTGAGGACAAAGTGTACAATGCTGGGGGCTTTTCAAAAGACCCATCGGCACGCCTTTTTAAGTGCAACTCCTTCCTTATTTTCATATCTTCCAAATCCATGCGTGCTTTTTCTGTGTCTTTGTTCTTCCCATCTATACTCAGTAATGTTCCAAGCAAACTATCACATATATTCTTCTCTATGTGCATAACATCGAGGTTGTGTCGGAGTTTAAGTGTTTTCCAATATGGCAACTCAAAGAAGATGCTTTTTTTTGTCCAGTTCAATACTAGATTTTCCCTTTTTCTTTTCTTATTGGTTGGATGCTTTCCAAATGGTTTGAATGTCCCTGAATCCAATTGTTCTAAGATTTGTTCCCCTGATAACTCTAAAGGTCTTGACAGGAACTCAGTCTTACCATTATAAAGTCGACTCCTCCGCCAAGGGTGGTCATCAGGCAGGTAACGACGAGCGCCTGTGTACCCTATCTTACCTCTCAACCGTTGTGAGGAAGCATTTTTGTTACAGGTGGGACAAGCCAAATAACCTTTCGTACTCCATCCTGACAAGTTTCCATATGCAGGAAAGTCATTAATTGTCCACATAACAGCTGCATGCATTTGAAAACTTAATTCAGTTGAGGCATCATAAGTAAGCACACCATCTTCCCACAACTCCTTCAACTCATCAATTAATGGTCGCATGTAAACATCGATATCTCTCCCTGGTGCTTGTGGTCCAGGGATAAGCAATGACAGCATACTAAATGATTGTTTCATACATTTCCAAGGAGGCAAGTTGTAAGGCATAACAATCACAGGCCACATACTGTACGAGTTGCTCATGTTTCCAAAAGGATTGAAACCATCAGTGGCCAACCCTAACCTCACATTTCGACTCTCTTGGGAAAACAAAGGATGTTGCCTATCAAAATCCTTCCATGCCTCACCATCAGCCGGGTGTCTCAATATCCCATCATCTACTCGTTTCTCTTTATGCCATCTCATATCTATTGTTGTTTTTCTCGACATATATAATCTCTGCAACCTTGATGTCAACGGGAAGTATCTTAAGGTCTTGTGAGGAATTTTTTTTACCTTTTCCATAATTCGACTTGTATCTAGACTCTTGACAAATCGGACAATTCTCTAAATTTGCATTCTCTTTCCAGAAAAGTGCACAATCATACTTGCATGCATGAATCGACACATATCCTAAGCCTAAGGCACGTAAGAATTTTTTGGCTTCATAAAGGGTCCATGGAATCACTTGATCACTTACCGGTAGAAGGTCCTTTAATATCCCCAACAACATGTTGAAAGACTTATTGCTCCACTTGTTCAACACCTTCACATGAAGCATCTTAACAACAAATGATAAAAGAGAAAACTTACGACACCCAGGGTACAACTCTCTTTGAGCATCATTCAACAATTTGTTAAAGTTGGGCACGCCCTCTTTTTCAACATTGTTAGCCACATCATCGTCATTGTCACCGTCATCCTCATCCTCTTCATTTTCATCATCATTTATGGTAGTCCCCATGTAAACATCTTCTAACAAATTTAGGATTTCATCCTGATCTTCGCCAGTCTCTGCTTCCATTCTATCCCCAACACTTCCAAAGTCATTGTGGTTGTCATCATTCAATGCAGGAGATTGATTCATGGGAACAGATTCCCCGTGATGCACCCAAGTCTTATAAGAAGGGGACATCCCTTTCACAACTAAATGATACTCCACAATTTTACAAGTATGTCGTTCACAATTCAAACAGTCCATACATGGGCAACGAATCTTATCATTTGGCCCTACATTCATCATTGCAAATTGAACAAAAGCCTTCACCCCATCTCGATACTGGGAACTCATCCTATTCTTAAGTAACATCCAACTCTTGTCCATATTTGGTCACCTACAAAGCCATGGTTATGTGAAATTCCTTTGAATGCTCAAAACATTAGGTAAACATGAGAAATAATAATAAAAAAAATAATATTCTCTCAGAAAAGCCAAACTTTGAACAAAGTTGCAAGATTCTCTTTATTACCTTATGGGATTGTTATGGACTTCCTTTTATCAAAGTGTGTGATTTAACTTTGTTGTCACACACTCACACAGAGACTTTACAAAAAGATAACTGATTATTTCTCTTTTCTTTTTAGGCCTGTTTGGGACTTATATTTTGGCTAAATAGTCAATAGAAAAAAATAGTTAATAAAACAAAATGTCATGTCCTATACATTAATCAACAACTTTTTCTGAAAACTAGAAAGTAAAGTTGCTAAATGACGTATCTAGTCCCATTTTTTTGACAAATAGACTATTAAAATTTAATAAGTTTATATAGTTTCCAGATCTAGGTGTTATTAAATTTAATAAGGTTATATAGTTTCAAGATCATAGGTGTAGAAACTAAAATGACTAACTTGATAAATAAATTAAAAATGCCCTAAAATATAGTCAAAGCTTACTTGATGTAGTAATTGCCCCCAACGAATGATTGCAGCTCTTTATCTCTTTGCATTAGCCAATAACCTATAACATTTGAATTGTAAATCAAAGTTTAAATTAAAATCGCACTATACATGAAATCAATGGAGAGTGGACATGAAATGAATGTTATATGATGAAATTATTAAAAGGGTCACGATACACAAAATATCTATCAAGATTTTGCCACATAATTTCAGACTACACAGCAAAAAAATAAATTTGGTTGTATTCTAAGAAAATCTTATGTGGAAACTAATTTCTAATTTGGTGATTGATGGAACTTACTTATCATTTGCTTTTCCAAGTCAATAAACAACCATATGAAGGTCTTCTTCTTTTATTTATTATTATTTATTTTTGATCAGCAAAAAAGAGGGAACCTTATAGATGGAAAATCATACAAGATATGAGATTACATCAAATAAAGGGAAGGAGTTTGGTGAGG
>JAPPVO010006195.1:0-24210 GCA_030407325.1 Camellia japonica | reverse complement strand
TGATGAATAAGAAAGAGAGGATACAATACACACACATAGAGGAGGAGGGGAGAGATACACGAGTGGGGAAGGAAAACAGGGGTAGGAGACTGCCACACACGCCACTCACCCATGAGATTCACATGCACTGATACACACCCAACACACACACCAAACCGAGAGACCCAGCACCACCACCCACGGCCATTCACACACCACACCCACGGCCATTCACACACCACCAACTTCACCAAACCCAGACACGGCAGACCAACCCACCTCTCACCATGCATGAAAACCCAACTCTCTCTCTCTCTCTCTCTAAGATAACACTCACACACACTCAATCTCTCCCACGGCAGCTCTCTCTCCCTCCCTCACAGCTACACACCCAGCAACACATATGGCCAGCTCTCCTTCTCGGCATAACACACTCACCACCATACACACCCACGGCACAACACCACTCACACGGCAACCATGCATACACACTGCTCACACACCCATGCATGATACACCCACTGCCATAGCAGTCCATACACGGGCAGCACACACACAGACCAACCCAGCTCTCTCCCTTCTCTCTCTATCACACTCCCATGCACAACCCACCTCTCACACTCTCGGCCCACAGATGCATAACACACACACAGCACCACCATGCACGGCACTGCTACACAACACATCTACACACACACAGCTACACGGTGAGGGAAGAGATGCCACTCACACAGCTTCACACATACACACACCTCTCTCACATGCACACACAGCACCTCTCTCACTAAAACACCCACGGCCATTCACTGCACTCACCTGGACACACACGGCACCTCACAACACCACAGGCACACCATTCAGACTCAACAGGAGGCACCTACAGAACAGACTGTGATCATACACACGTGGGGGGGTCTCTCTCTCGGTCGATTTTCTTTCTCTCGGGCTCTCTCACTCTCTCGGCAGCAGGGGGTTGGAGTTGAAACACAGACACACCTATACACACACATGCATCTCCACTCTCTCTCTCTCTCTCTCTCCTTGATTCCTGTTTCGTGAGCTCATTTCAGTTGATAAGTGTTGATCACTTTGTTAACCAAGGTTTCTTTCTTTTATTTTTGTGTATACATACGTGTATGTATGTCTATGCAATTGGTTTCTGATTGTTGGATAATTTTATGGGTGATGGCTTGAGGTATGGCCCTTTTGTTTTAGCCCACAGTTGATTTAATCACCGTAGGATTTTCCATTGTGGGTTTGTTATGGTGGGGTCGTCAGCAGTTTTTGTGGAGATTGTTATTATTGATCATTGATCACCACGTGAAACATGAAGGGAAATTTAATTCTGTTCGTTTAAATGGTTATATGGTTGACCCACGGAATTTTGGGTTATGACTTTTATCCGTGGTCTACAGTACTGCTTCATGTGACCCTCACCCTCTCATGAGAGAGAGATCAAAGAGAGAGCCGAGCTATCCCTTTCCCGTGTGTCTGGCTCCGTGAGCTCCCTCCTCCTCTCGCTCTCCTGACCAGGAAATTTGCACATCATTCAATAGTGATTTTCCTATAAGCCATGCTAGTCAGATTTCAAATCCGTTCCTTGGTTGGCCGCTTGAATCTAGAAAATGTGAATCATGTGATGTTGCGGAACCTGGTACATGTGAAAAGAAGTGGAATGTGCCAGTGATGCAGTTCTTTATTTTATTTTTATTTTGAGTGTTGTGAGGTTTTATTTTATTTTATTTTTCCTCTCCTCTCTCCCTCATTCAGATCTGTAATATTCAAGTATTGTAATAATTCCCCCACCCCGCTTCTTTCTATCCCATTCTTTTATCGCTAACTGTGTGTATGTATATATCTGACATGTCATGCATATCCCTGCTTTACATCCTTGATCCATGCATAAGATTTGGCTAAATTTGTATCTTCATGCTTCAATTGATTATCCCATAATTCTGTGCGCTACCTCATGTTCTTAAGATGATTCACATGCCACTTTCTAGAAGCCAAATCTTTAGTGCATCTCATGAGTGAATTGCATTAGGATTCTGTATATAAGATCATGCATATTTTACTAACTTTGTTTTTTAGTTGTTCGAGGGACGTCGGTCAATCTGTGAGTTTTTATGCTTTAGCATCCCATTTGTGTGTGATTTTCTTATTTGTTTAGCATCCTACCATGTGGCTATTTGCTTAAGTGATAAACTGTTTGAATGCCTGTGGATGAAGGCTTGTTGTTTGAATTGGAATAATTCAATAAATGTACGTCTTAAGCCCACTTTGTCAAGTGGCAAATTCAAACCCTTTTCGACAAACAAACATGAAATTGAATTGTTCCAATTTGAGCAAACTAGTCTATACTTGTATGCTTCACATAGTAAATTTTAGGATTTACTAAAATAATCAGAACATAATATATAAAGAAAATAAAAGTCATATCGTGGTTTAGTAGAGGCCGATCTTTTGATCGGGTGAGTGGGGGTGCTCATTATTGACCTTCCCCTCTCATACCTAAGGTTCCGAGCCAAACATCCTTGGTTACGACGAACAGTGGCCTTGGCACCGAGTCATGGGTTTCCTAATTTCCCAAAATATTAGGTGGCGACTCAGTTCTGATGACGCAGTCCATTTTTGACAAAATTGCAATAAAATGGATTTTCAATAAAAGTTGCCAAATCTGGACTCTCATCTACGTTTCACATTGCACTCGTGAAACTTGAGATCAAAGAGATCTCGGGAGTCCGAACTGTTTAACGCGCGCGGGTACCCCCGGGCATGTTACAGTTTCTGGCGACTCTGTTGGGATTTTATGAAACCTTGACTCGAACTCCATGATATGACTTTTATTTTCAATTATATGTTTATTGCATTGCATGCATTGGTGCACTTAAAGTTCCTGTGTTGCCCAGATACTGGTGGGAGCACAGGCAAGCTTTTTGTGACACTACACCTATTTTACGATACTTTAGAGGCCTTGTGTTATAACCTTTTGAGATTTGTCAAAAGGGTAGCTTGCTATGTAGCCCTGCTATCTAGCTTTGCTATCTAAGGTTCTCAGACTCCGAAGAGAGGCTATTTGACTCTTCTGATTTCCTGGGATCTTTATTGGTTTTGACCCAAAGGACTCTTTGGTAACGTCACCTTGACTTTAACCCCTAGAGTAAAGCCAACCTTGTACATATAGTGAGCTATAGTACCTTTTAAATTAGGACATGATGCTTTCCCATTTCTAAGATGTATGATACCGCTTGTTTGAATAGTGAAACCCTAGATCATTTCAAGCTAGGACAGGATAACCCTACCCTCCATAGGGGTGTTTGTTCTCTTTCCTGCTATGTGTTATGTGCAATGTATTGGATCTATACAGGGGTTCTCAAATTCGAATGAGTGGTTCAAGTTGTTCAGTTTAGCACCATTACTTCAAAACAAAAATAATAACAAAAACATAAAAATCAAAAAAAAAAAATTTGTAAAACAAAAACAAAAAATGTCGATATCCCACAAAGTTGACCATTGTAAATAAATAGAACTTGTAGGGTATCCGACCATCTCTGTGATTGGGGAGTGACCACCTGTTGACTGCACGAGCTTTATTTTGGATGTTGTGGCTGGCCCACACTTTGGCTGGCAATTTGAGAATGGTTTTATTCTGAGTTCTGAATTGAGTATTGAGTTTAAGTTTGACTCCACCAAGTTTGTAGAGTTAGAGTCAGGCTCGAGTCAGCCTAATGAGTCAGAGTCTGTTGATTTCGATAGTGCTAACCTAGACATTTCTGTCCTGTCTAGGTCGTCTTTGTCATTTTCTTTTGAGCCTGTTGTCATTACTGAGTCATAGTCTCTTTTCAATAAACAAAAAAAAAAAAAACATGCCATAGAGTCTGCCTACTTTTCTGTGCCTTTAAATCATTGCATTGACCAAAGTTTTTCAAAACTTTTTCCAAAACTCTAATAAAAACGAATAGGAAGAATTTCCTCGGGATTTGCAAATTTTGATAAACTGAGAGGAAGAGAGGTGTGCTAACCCTTTGATGAAGAAAATCATTTTTGTTAATGTGGGTACTGAGAAGGATCCTGGCTTGGTCCAAATTGGTTCTATTCTATCCTCGTGAAAGTACGAGTGATTAGTCACTTTGTGAAAAGATTTCAAAAACTGTTTTTGTGTGGTCCTACGAAGACATGCCTGGAATTGATTATACAGCATAGGATCCCTCTTGACTTGAGATTCGAAGTATTCAATGATCATTCAAAGTGTAAGTCTTGCATAGCCGAATTAGAAATAGCCCTTGAACTAGGAGCCATGATATGATTCAAATGGAGGCAGCCCTTCAACTAGGGGCAATAAGGTCGAATATGATTTAGATTGGAAATAGCCCTTGAACTAGGGGCAATGATGTGATCCAGATTACAAATAGACCTTGAACTCAGGGCAGAGAATGTGATTTCAATTTGAAACAGCCCTTGAACTAGGGGCAAAAGTGTGAGGCTTGCATAGCTGAAATGGAGGTAGCCCTTGAACTAGGGGCAATAAAGTATCACCCTTGAGAGGCTCGCTGGGCTGAAAACCCGGAAGGGCGACCCAGGCAAAAGTTAGAGCACAAAAAAAAATAAAAAAATAAAAAATAAAAAGAAAAATGAAAAGCTCGCAAGGTTGAAAACCCGAAAGGGCGGCTTTGGCAAAAGTTAGAGCGTAAAAGGAGAGTGTCAATACCCGAGTGAACCTTAGCCAGAACTATGTAGAGCCTGTGATTCAGATAAACAACCCTTGAACTAGGGGCAAGAAGGTCAGATGTGAGTTAGATTTGAAGGAGCCCTTGAACTAGGGGCAAAAGGTTGGATGTGATCAAAGAGTTAAAACTCAATCGTCTCCCAATGAAGACCGCCTAGAAAGGAAAAACCCAGAATTTGAGAGAATGAATTTTATTATTGAAGGACAGTCGAGTTCCTATCCACTACACTAGGGGCAACACTAGGGGCAAATTCATACCTAATTCAACCTAGTCATCATCATATCTACCGGTCAAGAGTAGCAGTTGTTCTTATAGTTGGCTTAGAGATTCCCTAATCAACATGGACAAGTTAAAATGAAAGTAACCCTTGAGAGGCTCGCTGGGCTGAAAATCCGGAAGGGCGACCTAGGCAAAAGTTAGAGCAGAAAAACAAAAAAAATAGACATTCAAAAGAAATAAAAAAAATGAATGAACAAAATGAAAAACAAAAATCAAAAAAATGATAAAAAGCTCGCAAGGTTGAAAACCCAAAAGGGCGGCTTTGGCAAAAGTTAGAGCACAAAAGGAGAGTGTCAATACCTGAGTGAACCCTCACCCCGAACTACGATGGCCTGATTCCTATCTTTGGGATACGTAGGTAGCTTCATCTCGAAGTTCGGCCCTAATAATTTTTCAACTCATTCATCTCGTCCATGTTTGCTTGGTGTGTCTTTAGTCGACTTGGTTGTCCTATCCGTGTTGGATTGGTATATCTTCATTCTGCTCAGTTCAATTGGTTTGATTTAACTTGGTTCAGTTCGGTTCGATTCGGTTTGGCGGTTCGGTTCGGTTCGGTTCGGTTCGGTCCGGTCCAGTTTTTGCTCGACTTCATTCGGTTCGGTTTGGCTCGGTTCGGTTGGCTTGGTTCAGATATCACCTTTGATTATCTGGCTTGGGACTATGCACCCCAATAGTTGATTCCATGTTAGTTGAGTAGTGACCATTTGCAAAAATAGATTTTGATTAATTTGAATGAAGCTGACTAATTTTTCTCGAAAATTGTTCCATTTTTGCAAAACTTGGATCATTCTTTGGATTTGAAAAGGGAAAATTTTCAGTTCTCACAGCTTAGCTTACGTGATTTCAAAACAGAAAATGGAATAAGTGTGCTAGTCTAACTCTCATGTTGATCAAAACATTTTTACAAAAACAAAATCAAGAAAAAAAATCAAGGCAATGAATTAGGGGCATAGTCGAGTCAGTGATTCTATCTTCTCCCCCGCTCGAGTCAACTCGTCAGTGTATATGAGTGTGTCTTCATATGAGCGTGTATTCGTACCAGTCAGTGTATTTATACCAACCAGGGTATTCATACCAGTCCATGTATATCAGTGTATTCATACCAATCAGGGTATTTATACCAGTCAGTGTATATAAGTGTGTATTCGTACCAGTCAGTGTATTTATACCAGTCAGTGTATATAAATGTGTTCATTTCATACCAGTCAGTATATTTATACCAGTCGGTGTATGTATACCAGTCAGTGTATATAAGTATGTTTGGATTATTTTGGCTTCGTTTTTCTTACGTTGAGTCAGTTTTATTTTTATTCAGGTCAGTATGGATCAATGTCCAATTCAGAGTTCCAATTTCAATCAATCTCAAATTCGATCAAACAAAAGTATTTTCAAACTCAAAGTGATATGCCAGTCACACCATTGAGATACAAAATTGAAACTTTTTATACAGTCAGGGGAGGACATCCCCGATTACAGAGACTTCAAAAAAAAAAAACAAAAACAAAACAAAAACAATTAAAAAAAAAAACAGAACAGAAAATACACAAAAAAGAAGAAAAACAAAAACAAAAAAAAAACAAAACAAAAAAATACAGAAGAAAAAAAAACCAGAAATACAAAAAAAAAAAAAAAAAAAGGGTCTTGTTCTTCTTCTTCTTCGCCGATGCCGGCCACACACGGACTTCACTTACTCGGCTCTTTCGTCGCCGAACTCTTCCTCTTTTTGTCGTCAACCTTCGAAGGCCCTTCTCCAGTACTTCCGCCAAGAACTACCACAGTGTTTCCGCCGATAAAGTCGGCTCCCCGCCGACCATCAAAGGCGATGTACGAAGATGCCCCAAATCGGGCCATAGAGGTGGAGTGCCTTTTAAGCTCCTTGTTTTCAGCCTTCAGCTCCTTGTTTTCAGCCTTCAGGGCACAAATCTCTACCCGTGCATCTCTGTACATGCACTGGAGTAGAGACAGTTGGGCGTTGACCTAGTATACCTCACACGCCTTGTTTTGCAGACGATGAGACAGGTTAGTCACCGCCGCCACTGTCTCCATGCAGGACCTCAACGTGTAGTGGTTGGCCTCGATATCATTTTGAGTAGCCATCACTTGCTCAACTGATAGTGTGGGAAGACTAGGTTGAGTAAGAGCAGGGGCACTTGGGCCAGAGGAGCTCGATGGACCATTAAGATCTGGAAAGAGAGAGAAGGGGCGAGACGAAGCCATGTATGGGAAGAAAGAGGAAAGAAGGCAGTCACAGAAGAGTGGCAGAAAATAGAAGGAGAAGGAAGAAGACGGAAAAGTGATGAAGAAGAAGATGGAAGAGCAAGAAGAAGGCGGAGGAAGCTGGAAGAGTAATGGAGAAGGAGAAGAAGAAGAGAATGGTTTAGAAGAAGAAGACGGATACTGAAGAGAAGAAGAAGACGAGAGAGAAAAGACAAAGAGGGGGAGAGGGTCGAGGTGAGCGTCAATCGAGGGGGCTGCTTTTGTCGGCCATCGACACAAAAGCTGGGCCTCGTGTCAAACGCGTGTATCAAAAGAGAGGAGACGCGGAGAGTTGTGTATGCATATATGTATATATATTGTATAGCTATGTAATATAGGTATTGTTTTGAACATTTGTGTCACAAGTATGGCTTGGGTTCAGTGGTTTGGCCCAATGGGTTCAGGGTTCGGAAAGTCTAAGCTCGAGATCAGGGGTTCGAACCCCACATTGAGTGTTTCTTTTGTTTTGTTTTCATTTTCTGTATAAATATGTCTTATATATTTGTTTGAACATTTGAGTCACAGGTGTGGCTTGGGTTCAGTGGTTTGGCCTAGTGAGTTAAGGAGTGAAAGGCTGAGCCCGAGGTCAGGGGTTCGAACCCCACATCAAGTGTTTCTTTTGTTTTGTTTTTGTTTTGGTTTCGATGTATATATGTTTTGTCCACCTGTATATATATATATATATATATATGTTTGAATTGTTTCTGTCACCCGAGTGGCTTGGGTTCAATGGTTAGGCCCAGTGGTTGAAGAGTGAGAGGCTGAGCCTGAGGTCAGGGGTTCGAACCCCACATTGAGTATTTCTTTTGGTTTGTTTTGGTTTTATGTATATATATGTCTTGTATAGGATATATATATATATTTGTTTGTATATGTTGTCACAAGAGTGACGCGGCTCAGTGGTTAAGGACTCGGAGGCCGAGCTTGAGGTTAGGGGTTCGAAACCCCGCATTCCATGTCCAAGCATTTTGTGTTTTCCTTTCTTTTTGCGTGTTTTGCGTATGTGTGCTGACGTCAGCAAATGGAATATGCCTTCTCAGTAACGGCATCTTCCCACTAACGGCAGCCAAACAGAATATTCCCCACCTGTGTAGATCTCCGTATATATATCTGTGTATATATCCATATATGTTTGTGTATAGGTCCGTATATGTCTGTGTCGTATATATATGTATATCTATTGTATATGTCTGTGTATATATCGGTATATATCTGTCTGTATGTTGTCTGTATATGTACATATATGTGTGTATTTATATGTAAATATTTGTGTATTATCCTGCTTGTGTTTGCAATGAGTTCCTAGGAGACCAACTGCGACGGTGAAAACTAGAGTTCGAATGGCAATGCCTAGAACGCAAAAGGTTCGGGATTTCCGAGACTAAAGTCTGGTTTAAATACCCAGGGGTGTATCCCCGGCTTGAAATCTGTATGGCAGCCCCATAGGTTGAGGTAGCTTGTATGCGCCTCAACTCTGGAAACTGAACCAACCTAGTCTGTCACCCCGTTGGAGAATAGGGAAAGTTGTGAATATGATCAGGAAGTAAAGCGGCATCCGTGGCCATTCAATCGATTAAAAATAGCGAGTGTGCTTGTTGTTCTTTTTCGGGTCTAGGAGACCTTAACTCCTCTGAAGGTGCAATTCCTTTGGTGTTTGTCGTGCCCGAACGACTTCAACGGTCTAGGAGACCTTAAATCCTCCAAAGGTGCAATTCCTTTGGTGTTTGTCGTGCCCGAACGACTTGGGTGGTCTGGTATAGCCACCTGCCTGTGATTGCAATGAGTTCCTAGGAGACAACTGCGACGGTGGAAACTAGAGTTCGAATGGCGATGCCTAGAACGCAAAAGGTTCGGGATTTCCGAGACTAAAGTCTGGTTTAAATACCCAGAGGTGCATCCAGGGGTGCATTCTCGCTTGAAATCTGTATGTAGCCCCATAGTTTGATATAGCTTATATGCGTCTCAATTCTGGATACTGAACCAACCTAGTCTGTCACCCCGTTGGAGAATAGGGAAGTTGTAAATATGATCAGAAAAGCGGCATCCATGGCCACCCAATCGGTTAACAACAGCAAGTGCGCCTGTCTGTTCACACCACCCAATCGGTTAATAACAGCAGGTGCGCCTGTCTGTTCACACCATCCTTCCTCCTTTCGCATGAGACGCGTTAGGTTGTTTGGCATGATCGTAAGTGTTTGTTTTTCAAAAATTCTCGGCTTCGCATCAGGCGTATAAGTCCACTTACAAACCGGCTTCGCGTCAGGCGTATAAGTCCACTTACAAACCGGCTTCGCGTAGGGCGTATAAGTCCAACTTTCAAACCGGCTTCGCGTCAGGCGTATAAGTCCACTTACAAACCGGCTTTGCGTCAGGCGTATAAGTCCACTTACAAACCGGCTTCGCGTCAGGCGTATAAGTCCAACTTTCAAACCGGCTTCGCGTCAGGCGTATAAGTCCAACTTTCAAACCGGCTTCGCGTAAGGCGTATAAGTCCAACTTTCAAATCGGCTTCGCGTCAGGCGTATAAGTCCACTTACAAACCGGCTTCGCGTCAAGCGTATAAGTCAACTTTCAAACCGGCTTCGCGTAAGGCGTATAAGTCCACCTTTCAAATCGGCTTCGCGTCAGGCGTATAACTCCATTTACAAACCGGCTTCGCGTAAGGCGTATAAGTCCAACTTTCAAATCGGCTTCACGTCAGGCGTATAAGTCCACTTACAAACCGGCTTCGCGTCAGGCGTATAAGTCCACTTACAAACCGGCTTCGCGTAAGGCGTATAAGTCCAACTTTCAAATCGGCTTCGCGTTAGGCGTATAAGTCCACTTTCAAATCGGCTTCGCGTTAGGCGTATAAGTCCACTCACACGGCAACCATGCATACACACTGCTCACACACCCATGCATGATACACCCACTGCCATAGCAGTCCATACACGGGCAGCACACACACAGACCAACCCAGCTCTCTCCCTTCTCTCTCTATCACACTCCCATGCACAACCCACCTCTCACACTCTCGGCCCACAGATGCATAACACACACACAGCACCACCATATGCACGGCACTGCTACACTCAACACATCTACACACACACAGCTACACGGGTGAGGGAAGGAGATGCCACTCACTCAGCTTCACACATACACACACCTCTCTCACATGCACACACAGCACCTCTCACTAAAACCCCACGGCCATTCACTGCACTCACCTGGACACACACGGCACCTCACAACACCACAGGCACACCATTCAGACTCAACAGGAGGCACCTACAGAACAGACTGTGATCATACACACGTGGGGGGGTCTCTCTCTCGGTCGATTTTCTTTCTCTCGGGCTCTCTCACTCTCTCGGCAGCAGGGGGTTGGAGTTGAACACACAGACACACCTATACACACACATGCATCTCCACTCTCTCTCTCTCTCTCTCTCCTTGATTCCTGTTTCGTGAGCTCATTTCAGTTGATAAAGTGTTGATCACTTTGTTAACCAAGGTTTCTTTCTTTTATTTTGTGTATACATACGTGTATGTATGTCTATGCAATTGGTTTCTGATTGTTGGATAATTTTATGGGTGATGGCTTGAGGTATGGCCCTTTTGTTTTAGCCCACAGTTGATTTAAATCACCGTAGGATTTTCCATTGTGGGTTTGTTATGGTGGGGTCATCAGCAGTTTTTGTGGAGATTGTTATTATTGATCATTGATCACCACGTGAAACATGAAGGGAAATTTAATTCTGTTTGTTTAAATGGTTATATGGTTGACCCACGGAATTTTGGGTTATGACTTTTATCCGTGGTCTACAGTACTGCTTCATGTGACCCTCACCCTCTCATGAGAGAGAGATCAAAGAGAGAGCCGAGCTATCCATTTCCCGTGTATCTGGCTCCGTGAGCTCCCTCCTCCTCTCGCTCTCCTGACCAGGAAATTTGCACATCATCCAATAGTAATTTTCCTATAAGCCATGCTAGTCAGATTTCAAATCCGTTCCTTGGTTGGCCGCTTGAATCTAGAAAATGTGAATCATGTGATGTTGCGGAACCCGGGACATGCGAAAAGGAGTGGAATGTGCCAGTGATGCAGTTCTTTATTTTATTTTTATTTTGAGTGTTGTGAGGTTTTATTTTATTTTATTTTTCCTCTCCTCTCTCTCTCATTCGGATCTGTAATATTCAAGTATTGTAATAATTCCCCCACCCCGTTTCTTTCTATCCCATTCTTTTATCGCTTTCCCTAACTGTGTGTATGTATATATCTGACATGTCATGCATATCCCTGCTTTACATCCATGATTCATGCATAAGATTTGGCTAAATTTGCATCTTCATGCTTCAATTGATTATCCCATAATTCTGTGCGCTACCTCATGTTCTTAAGATGATTCACATGCCACATTCTAGAAGCCAAATCTTTAGTGCATCTCATGAGTGAATTGCATTAAGATTCTGTATATAAGATCATGCATATTTTGCTAACTTTGTTTTGTAGTTGTTCGAGGGACGTCGGTCAATCTCTGAGTTTTTATGCTTTAGCATCCCATTTGTGTGTGATTTTCTTATTATGTTTAGCATCCTACCATGTGGCTATTTGCTTAAGTGATAAACTGTTTGAATGCCTGTGGATGAAGGCTTGTTGTTTGAATTGGAATAATTCAATAAATGTACGTCTTAAGCCCACTTTGTCAAGTGGCAAATTCAAACCCTTTTCGACAAACAAACATGAAATTAAATTGTTCCAATTTGAGCAAACTAGTCTATACTTGTATGCTTCACATAGTAAATTTTAGGATTTACTAAAATAATCAGAACATAACATATAAAGAAAATAAAAGTCATATCATGGTTTAGTAGAGGCCGATCTTTTGATCGGGTGAGTGGGGGTGCTCATTATTGACCTTCCCCTCTCATACTTAAGGTTCCGAGCCAAGCATCCTTGGTTACGACGAACAGTGGCCTTGGCACCGAGTCATGGGTTTCCTAATTTCCCAAAATATTAGGTGGCGACTCAGTTCTGATGACGCAGTCCATTTTTGACAAAATTGCAATAAAATGGATTTTCAATAAAAGTTGCCAAATCTGGACTCTCATCTACGTTTACATTGCACTCGTGAAACTTGAGATCAAAGAGATCTCGGGAGTCCGAACTTTTTAACGCACGCGGGTACCCCCCGGGCATGTTACAGGGCTTGATATCATCGGGCCATTGCCACAGGCCCCAGGGAACAAGCGATTCTTGATTGTCACGACAGATTACTTCACAAAATGGGTCGAAGCGGAGGCACTAACACATATTCGAGATACTGATGTTAGGCATTTTGTATGGAAAAATATCATAACACGATTCGGCATTCCAAGAGCACTCATTTCAGACAATGGCACCTACTTTGATTGTGGCATCTACCGAGAATTATGCAGCACGTATTTCTCCACCCCGGCTTATCCACAAAGCAATGGTCAAGCTGAAGCCTCCAACAAAGCCATCTTGGACGGCATCAAGAAGAGGCTGGAGAAAGCTAAAGGCAGATGGGTCAAAGAATTGCCCAATGTGTTGTGGGCTCATCGCACTACTCTGAGGCAATCCACTGGGGAAACGCCATTTGCTTTATGCTTCGGAACCCAGGCAATCATCCCCTTGGAGATCGGCCTTCCAACCTTGAAATCGAAAGTTTTTTATATTGGCCGAAATGACATGATGTTGGCCTTGGATTTGACTATAATTGAAGAACGACGAGACCGTGCCCGTGCATCCATGGCACGGTACCAGCAATAGCTTGCTAAGTCATATAATCAACGTGTTCAGCTACGCCGTTATACACTAGGAGAACTGGTCCTCAAGAAAGTACTTCCCGCTGCCAGGAATCTGGCTGAAGGAAAACTGGGTCGTAACTGGGACGGCCCCTATCAGATCGATTCAATTGCAGGAATAGGGGCATATCAGCTCAAAGACATGTCTGGGAGAAGTCTGCCGCGTCCTTGGAATTCCACGCATTTGCTTAAATTTTATCATTAACCCGACTTGTGGGGCATGATAACTTGTTTCGAATGTTCGCCGTGTACAACTTTCGCTTTTGTAAAGCAAGACTTCTTATCACTGTATGAAATTTCAGTTCAGCAAATCAAAAGCCTCCGAATTCGGAGCGCCCTTCGTGGATTTCACGATTGGCCAAGATAAAAGCCTCCGAATTCGGAGCCCCATCCGTGCAAGACACGTTGGGCCGAGTAAGCCTCCGGATTCGGAGCGCCCTTCGTGGATTTCACGATTGGCCAAGATAAAAGCCTCCGAATTCGGAGCCCCATCCTTGAATGACACGTTTGGGCCGAGTAAGCCTCCGGATTCGGAGCGCCCTTCATGGATTTCACGATTGGCCAAGATAAAAGCCTTCAAATTCAGAGCCCCATCCGTGAATGACACGTTGGGCCGAGTAAGCCTCCGGATTCGAAGCGCCATTCGTGGATTTCACGATTAGCTAAGATAAAAGCCTCTGAATTTAGAGCCCCATCCGTGCAAGACACGTTGGGCCGAATAAGACTCCGGAGTCGGAGCGCCCTTCGTGGATTTCACGGTTGGCTAAGATAAAAGCCTCCGAATTCGGGGCCCCATCCGTGAATGACACGTTGGGCCGAGGAAGCCTCCGAATTCGGACCGCCCTTCGTGGATTTCACGGTTGGCCAAGATAAAATCCTCCGAATTCGGAGCCAAATCCGTGAATGACAAGTTTGGGCCAAACAAGCCTCTGAATTCGAAGCGCCCTTCGTGGACCGATTAGCAAAGGGAATAAGCCTTCGAATCCGGAGCGCCCTTCGGGGAAACCACGTCTGGCCAAGGCAAAACACCTCCAAATTCGGCGCTCTTTTCGTGAATATTATGATTGACAAGCATAAACGCAGTTGACGAAAAATAGAAGATGATCATAGCTGAATTTATAACATAAATTGAAGCAACATGTAAACATTTAAAATAATATGCTTTATTGAACTAATCGATAATACAGAATTTGCTTCCAATCTACGTTAGAGCAGTACAATATGTTCAGTTTTATTCGGCATCCCCCTTGTCATCGCTCTTTCAACTTCGAAAACCGTAAGGGGAAAATGATGACCCTAATATAAGGCGACGCCAAATCAACGCCTGCTCCCCAGAAAGCCTCTATGGCCTGGAGAGCCTTAATCCACCCATGCTTAAATCAACGATTCTCGCATCGGCAGACCTCTTCGGCGAGCTTTTCCTTAGTCTTATCTATCCCCACTTTTCGGCCGGCATGGAAGCCTTGTTCATAAGCCCTGGTCTTTGCAGCCTCTATTGCGAACATGCTTGCCGTATCTCGATCGGTAATCGCATGACTTATAAGCCGTTGGGTCACCATTTCTTCCACAATCGGGTTAGCTTGGCCGGCCGACTGCGTCTCGGCAATTTTGACCCTCCTTAGCTCACGCTCTGCCTTCTCTGCGTGAGCTTCTAAGTTTCAAATGCATTCATCCTTCTGCTCTATCTCCGCCGCATGGCAGCAGACGCATGTCGATTTCATAGGCGGTATACAGCCCTTTCACCGCTCCATGAATGCCCTTTCGAAACACTTCGAAATCAGGTTGACCGACCATCGACTGCTGGACTTCTGGTGAAAAAATCTGTCAAGTGAACTCGACTACCACATTTGGGTCATGAACAATTGAATCCGCTTCCGTCATCGGTTTGTTCCCCCCAGAAACCGCAAAACTTAAGGGGCGCGGCGTCACATTGGTTTCTCCTCTTGAACGTGGTGGAGGGGAGTTGCCCCGTTGCTGTTTTTCCCTTCTGGGTGACTTACTTCGACGACGTAAGGACTGGCCTTTTTCACACTCCCTCAACGTCCTACTCCCCGTGCGCATAGACTTGCCATCTCAATTCATCTCTGCGTCCAACTCCTCCAGTGTTCTCCCTTCTCCTTTGCTATTGTAGAATAATCTTCTTGCCATCCACAGTCGTCCACACTGTTCTTTATTGGCTCTGAACACAACAATGGCCCCTTCGCGAACCACGCACCCACCTCATTTATTCCTTATGGGTGCAGCACCCCCGAGGCGACCTCATCAATGCTAAGATTCCAAACTTTTCACCAAATTTGATCAGGCTCTACTTGGCTAAATGTTGATCAAATGTCAGGGCCTTGCCCCGATCAGGTTGTGTGCCCCAGCCACTATATAAACTAATAGCATCCAGTTCATGCATTTGTCGGGACAAGGGCAGATTCATTAATCTAATTGGACAAATGTCCAGCCTGACGCTGATCATTTCATGTGCCCCAGCCACTACATGAACTAATCGCATTCAGCGTTCCAGTTCCTGCATTCACTGGGGCAAAGGCAGATTCATTAATAAAATCGGCTGAATGTCCAGCCTGGCGCCGATCATCTCATGTGCCACAGCCACTCCATGAACTAATAGCATTCGGTGTTCCAGTTCATGCATTCACTGGAGCAAGGGCAGATTCATTAATCTAATCGGCCAAATGTCCAGCCTGACGCCGATCATCTCATGTGCCCCAGCCACTCCATGAACTAATAGCATTCAGCGTTCCAGTCCATTCATTCGCTGGGGAAAGGGCAGATTCATTAATTTAATCAGCCAAATGTCCAGGCCTTGAGCTGATTTACTCGTTATTTTATCGAATAGTCATGTACCTTTCCAAATTATTAACTGCCAATTCGTTTATTTATTCGACTAAATAGCAAAGACAAGCATAGGATTAATTGATTCGGTTAATATATCGGATGTTTAATTTACTCATATGCCGCAGACAGAAAAGCATAAGGAATTTTCATTAATAAATTGAAGACAAATAGTATATGCAGTAAACTAAAAAGCATAGGAAATTTTCATTAATAAATTGAGTACAGATAGTAGTCATTTTACACATGAAAATTACCTTACATTTAAACTTCCAATCGAAGTAAAGAAATAAAAATCTACTAACAAAAACCTACAGAAACTATGCATCTAAGATGCCTAACAAAAATCAACATATCACCTTAATCAATCCTCAGGGTCAGACTCCAACGGCTCAACGTCCACCTGCTCGTATGGAATTGGCTACGCCAATGTCACATTCGCGGCAGTAAGGGCTTTGAGCCAGCCGTGTTTGAAGCCCAGATTCTCAAACTTGGGTACTTCCTCCACGTAGTTTTCCAAGGCGGCGTCCTTCTTAGCTTGGAACGCTTTGGAAATCTCGGAGTCAGCTATTTCTTTTGCCTTGTTCGACTCTTCCAAATCGGCTTCCAGCTTGGCGATCACCTCCTTGGCTAACTTGAGCGCGTCTTCGCTCGCTTTTGCCCTCTCTTCGGCGGCCAGCCTTAGTGGTCGGAATTCCTCGCGCTCTCGATTCAGAGTCGGCTCTCACACTTTCCTCCACTGCTTTCGCTGCCTCGGAATCAGCTCTTTGAGAGGCTTCCACAGCCTTACTCTTTTCATTTTCAATTTTGGCTTTCAGCAAGCCAATCTGTTCTATAGCATCGTGTTGACAGCGGCCGATTTTGGCTATCCTTCCCACCGTCTGCAAAACAAGAAAATAGAGTTACAATAAAAATATATATATAAATCTAGGCGGAAGACTACAGATAAGGCAAGTAATGTACCAATAAGGCCGATTGAGCGGCAAGTGCAATTGACAGTAGATCTGGCTCTGCCTGAAATGTGGCTCTGTCAACCGGAAAGGAAATTGAGGAGGCCATGCTCAAGGCCACAGCCGAGTCTGTCAAAGCCGACACATCAAAGGTAATCGGCATATTCCTAATCTTTGGTTGAACAGTAAACGGAACAACCAAGTTTGATTCCTCAATGCGTTACCGCTTATCGATTTGGTCCTCACCAGAGACGGCTTCTCGCTCAATGGGGCACTTTTCCCTATTTGCTCATCCTCCTGATCCCCTGTTCCACTTGCTCTGTCTCGATTTTGGTCTAAGCCGCTTCTTCCTCAATAACAGGCAGAGAGGACTCAACGACGGCAGCGGGTGGAGTTTCCGATCGGATGGCCTCGGCTCTTCTTCAGACGGCCATCCTTTTGGCATTTTTCCTTCTGGCAAGTTGAGTGAGCGACTCCCCAGCCATATTCTCAGGATACATGTCGGGAAGGTCTCCTAAGTCTGTCAAAATGTCTCTAAACGAGATGTCCCCTCGGCCTGAAGTGGACGGACGGTTGGATGAATTGAGGCCGGCTTCCTCAAAGGCCAAGTTTAGAGCCTCGTCTACCTCAGCTTCCGATTGGTTCGGCTCCTCGGTGGCCTCTTCGACTACTTGTTCCTCCACCTGCTCTGAATCGGAGGCTTCCAAACCAATCTGCCTTAGGTTTCTAAAGTTGGGGAAGATAAGAGCCGTAAGCTGCTGCTCGCCCCTCGAAATTAGAATGTTGTCTGCCGCCAAAAATGTTGCGTAAGTCGGCTCATATCTCAGAAGAATGTGGGCCACCCTCCCTTGTTTCTAAAGGCTTGGACGGCCAAAGAATTAGAATGCGATTTTAATTTCTGCAAGTACGGCGTCGTCGACTGAAACCATAACTTTCTTCAAATCGTTGCCTGCACAAATAAAACGGTAAGTACATAGAAGGAAAGCCGAATAAATATATAATAATAAAAAATAAGGAGGTATACGGCCACCTGGTTCACCTCTTCATCTTGGCACGGGATCCAGGCGATCTTCACCCTCGCCGAACTCCCAGTTGCCTCGGACAACGACCATTACATCGTCAACACGCTTGCCAGAACTGGCAAGCATAGTCACTAAGTGATGGTTGGTATCCTCGGCCCTGAGAAAATAGCATCCCTACCGGCCAGAAGATTTGGCTAAGGTATAATAATGCCGAATTGCAGGTATACCAAGGTTAATCCTAAGGCGTCGATTCAACTCTAGAATCCCTATTATGATTCGGAAAAAAATTACATTAGGTTGGGAAGGGATTAAACCCCAGTGGCGAAGGACGGCCCTTAAAAATGGGTGAAGGGGAAAATGGACTCCGCCCTCAGCAATTGATAGGAGAGGAAAAATGATTGTACTTTCATCAGTCCTCTCCATATCAATGGTTTTGTCTGTCACGAGTGATAGATGGACGTCGTCGGGGATTGAATAATGGCGTCAGAAACTAGAAATTCGATCCGCGAAAAGGAGTTCTTTCAATTGTTTTGCCATCCTAGCTAGCCTAAGGATTGTGCAAAACTAAAAATAAACAAAGAAGTAGGATTCGAAACGAAGGAGATGAGAACTTACAAGAAGTAGAAGAGACAATGAGAGACAAGAGGGAGTTGCAGAGGTCGCGAAATAGAGGTATGTCGAAAGGCAAACCATAAGCTTTGAGTATTCAAAAAACTTACATTCGAAGGGACAACATGGTTTCAAATCACATTAAATGAAGAAAGTGTACGAAGAGGCAAGAAAATGTAATAATGCCTAAAAAGTGTGTTCTGACATGCGTTGGAATGGGGTTAACCGCCGTTCTTTCCTTGTTTTCCAAGTTCAAAACCAAACACGCCGTTCGAAACCAAACATGCCGACTAACTGGCGTTAATAAGATGTTTGGCGGGAAATTGTGGCAACCAGATATTGTTGGTATACGTGCAATAAAGCCAAATGACGGTATGAGGACAATCAAGGACAGAATTTGTATTCGGCTCCATCCTGGACGATGGCAAGACCAAATAGACTAATCGGCCGAAGAACCAGTTGAACAAAAGCCGAACAAATAAACGTACAATGGATTGAGGGTGGGCCCGACCCTGAGGCCCAAAAGAAAAATATAAATAGAGAAGCATCATCCAAAGAAAGGTATGTGAGAACAAGTAAGATTAACTTGAGATATAAGCAACCAAGAGAGTATACACTGACTTATCTGTCGGAGTGCTAATTCTGGCACCCCCGACCGGAGTGTTCATTCCTTTTCAGGTGATTAGCTGAGGATCAAGAGTGTCCTACAGGATCCAGAGAGTATTTCCAAACCACTTCTCCACACATACAAAAGCCTGTTGTGGTTGGTGCCCTCGGGTGGCAATTCTTTATCCGTAAAGGATATTACTGGCATAACATCCCCAGAGGTGACCAATGACACCAATTGGTCAGCGGTGGTGTCAATGGGCTGTTGGTTTGGTTCATTGCTTTGAACAAGGCTTGTCTATGCTCCCGAGATGCCATTATCAGTCCCCAGATGGATATGTCGGCCTGAATCTTCTTGAGCTGTTTTAAGACCATGTTTTCCTCAACATCCTTCTCTTTTGATCTCTCAGCCTCCTTGTTAGAGGTCTCTGGCTGGTCTACCGCTGCGGGTTTGAAGTACCGACCGCTCCAGGCCATGTGATTGATCTCATCGGTATACCAGGTGTCATCTGGGGTAATAGCTTTCCAACCTTCGTCAGTGTATGCATGACTTAGGTCGCTATCTTCCCACCACTCTCCTGAAGTCATGACCGGACTGGCATCGGGTTCTATCCAGAGCATATTAACATCACGCATCCTATCATCATACCATTCTTCTTCTATCACAGCTTGGGTTTCAACATCCCGGTACTTTCTGAGTTTCCTCAACATCCTCTTTTGGTCATTGGGATCCCATTCAAATTTTCTGGTTATCTGGACATCACCCACCATTGTTTCAGGTTCTTATTTCCCTTTTCTTTTGCCTTGTTCCAAAGCTATTTTCACTTGGATCTCCTCTATCCTTTCCTTTTGAAACTGTCCCAGTGCCTGTTCCTTCTCAGTAAGAGGTGCAGCCTCAGCCTTACCCTCAACAGCAACTTCCTCTTCTCCCCCAGTCTCTCCTGTCTGTTCCTCCATATCGGACCCTTCCTCACTCAACCACCCATTGCTAGTTTTTGGCTAGCTCGGGTCCTACCATCCCATCTGTACACAGCTTGTATCTTCTTCCTCGAAGATGTAAAGATCCTCCAGATCCTCTTCTAATTCTGCCAGATCCTCCTCTAGGTATGCTAAGTCATTCAGGCCTTGCTTGGGCCACTCATTCTGATTCTGCACCATTTGGTCTTCCCCTATAGCATTGATGCTGAGAAAGTCTAGCAGTATAACCACTGGCTTTGGCTGATCAATGGCTACAATGTATAAGTTGGGATCATACTCCTTTGCAAGCGAGACCCCTTTCTCTATGACACAGGTATCAGATGACCCTATCTTTAGTGCATTCTTCTCTTCCTCTATTTCTACTACCATGGGCCTGGGTTGGGTTAGTGGTGTTAAATCCATCATACACATGTTTGTGCCTTCCGGAATGTCCACCTCCGATTTTGGTAGGTGGGATGAGGTAATGTATATGCTAGGGTTGAAGGTGGGCGGCAGTGTATAGATGTGGTTAATATTTCTGGGCTGAAGGACTTGGTTATATGCAGGAAGTGGGTTGGTTGTTACGTTGGGCTTGGAAGGTGGGGCGATAACTTCGTTATCAATGAGATCCTGGATCTCATGACGTAGATGGTAGCACATGTCTGTGAAATGGCCATGTTATTGGTGGAAGATACAATACTAGGTAGGGTCGTGTTTGGGTGGTAACGGGTCTGGAAGCGGACGAGGATTAAGGGGCTTGAGATGCCCTTTTTGCATTAGCAGCTTGAGGGCGTGGGTTGGGCTCATATGGAAGAGGGGTAAAGACTCTACGGTTTCGGGATGGACTGGCACTTTGTGAAGGTTGTGAGATTGAGGCAGTAGCAAAGGGATCAGCCATCTTAGCCGTTGTGACAACATTGCTGACATCTGTAGGCCACGGAATAATGCTACTGCTAGCATTGGTATTCTGAGAGAACGGCCTTCTTGCGCGTTTACTTGTTCTGTGGATGATATCCTTTTTGAATGAACTCTCGATCTGGACCCCCAACTCATGTAAGGAAGCAAATGTGGACAATGAAGCCACTATCATTCTCTACAACATGTCTGGCTCTAGGTTCTAGACCAGTAGTCAAACTTGTTCTCTCTCGGCAAGCCTATTTGTCATTCAGGCTGCCTTGGCTCTCCACCGGGTGACAAAATCGATGAATGATTCTTTGAGGTTCTGGGTAGTAGCCTCCAGCTTGCTAATGGTTACTTCTATCTAGGTGTTATATGAGTATTGATTGACAAATGCCTCAGATAACCCCTCCCAATTCCGCTTTGTAGAGTACTCCAACTTAGCGTACCAGATCGCTGCCACATCAGACAGGTTTCTCCCAAACAACGACAACTTCTGCGCCCGAGACAAACCCATGGGTCTCAATACATCCGAAAACAATCGGACATGTACGATCGGATCCCCACTCCCATCAAATCTGTCGATGTGGGGCATCCTAAATTTCTCCGGTAATCTGACCGAAGCCTCAGTGTACCCATCTTCGATATCTAGAATAGAGTTGAAGCCCTGGGATTTCTTCAATGCTTTTTCCAATCTGGCAATCTTGACCAAGGCTGGATCAATTTTGTTGATATCAAAAGGAAAAATCCCTGGAGGAGGTTGAACCGGAGGACAATAAGCTGGAGTTAGGGGAAACATGTCCTGACGATCCGGGACTGGTAAATTTTCTGCTGGCGGGGGTAGATCCGGGTTTGGCTGAGCAGTAGGGATTGGATGCACGATTAATGCTGATGTCCCAGATGTACGCCGTAGATCGGCAATGACTTCATCTTGTACAGCCATCCTCTAGTTTACAGTGTCCATAGTCCTCTGGACGACAATCATCATGGCAACGAATTCCTCTGCGTTTGGTGCTGTGTTCTGTGCCACTGCTAATCTGGGTGAACTAGATGCTGGTGAATTGATTGATTGAGAACAGGTAGATGTTTGTGGGGTGCTTTGTACTGATGCTACTAACCATATATTTCTTCTCCGTCGTGTGACAAGAGGAAACGAGACTAGCACAGACTGACCACCAACAAGGTCTCGAGCTTTACACAGCCTGCCGAAATGAGTCCACACAACTTGGGGAATATTGGGTCTTTTTGAAGCTATGATGGTAAACTACCTAGCAAAAATAAATAAAGAAAAACAAAATAAAAATTGGACAGCACTTCAGCCCCAATTCACAACAGTCAAGACACATAGCTGAACTGTAATCTCCACTGAACTCTTTTCTCAAACTCATACTGATATGAACCATCCTGTACAACTTCACTGTAAAAGCAAATATCAAGTAAAAGAACCAAAACACCCCTATGAGGGAGTAGGGTTACCCTGTCCTAGATTTTTGGCATGATCCAGGCTGCACTATTTCAAACAACGAGTTTCACGACATCTTACAAATGGGTGGCATCCTGTCCTAATTTGGAATAGCTTCACTGTATGCAACTAGGTCGAATGGTCAAAAGGGTACCTCAGCAAGAATACCTAATATAGCTCTCATACCTAACACCGAAAAGTGAAAGGTGGATCAAGCGGTACGGCGGTAATCCAGATCCAAGGGTTGTACTCCCAACATGGCAGAGCCCATAACCAGTCAAGCTTTTTGCAAGCTTTTCAGGCAAGCCTCCGGCAAACCGTCCAAGACTAGCAGTCAGCAAACACAGTGACTTAAGCGCACCAATGCAAATGCAATGCAAAGAATATATAAGTTTAAATAAAAATTCACATCATGAGTTTCAAGTCAAGTTCTCTAATTCCGCAACAGAGTCGCCAGAAATTGTAGCTCAACTTTTTGCTCCTTTCGGAAGGCGAATAACCCTATAGTTCAGACACCCATGGTTCTGAATCTGATTTCACAAGTGTGTGAAACAGTGAAAACACAAAAAGAGTCCAAATCCACAATTCTTTTGAAAAACATGTTTGAATCGAATGCCCAAAAATGGACTACTTTGCCAGATTTCAGAGTTGCCACCTAAATATTTTTGGAAAATTTAAGAAACCCAAGACTCATGCCAAAGGTCATTAGTCCGTCATCACCAAAGTGTCTCAGCTCGAGAACTTAGGTACGAGAAGGGAAGGTCATGAATTGAGCACCCCACTCGCTCGATCAAAGATCGGCCTCTACTAATCAAGATGTGTTTTTTATTTACATTATATGCTCTTGTTCAGATTTATTAGCTATATTACTATGTGATGCGCACACAAGGTATAGACTAGTTTGCAAGAATTTGAACATCTGATCTCACGCTTTGTTTTGAAATTGTTTTGTGAGTTTGCCACTTGAAAAAGTGGGCTAAAATGGACATTTAATCAAACCATCCCAGTTCAAGCATCTAGCCTTCATCCACAGGCATTCAAACAATTATATCATTTAAGAAATTAGCTCATGGTATTCATGCTTTGGATATGGCAACACAAACATCCGATGCAAGATGCTAAGACATAAAAAAAGCTCACCTAGTACTCCGAGCCAAAAGGTGAAAGAGTTAGAAAATATGCATGTTCCAAACTTATGCAATATGACTAATACAACACATGCATTATGTATTTTATAGGCTCAGCCATGAGCGTGGTACATGATTTCATTCAAGACATGCGAGAGAACACGTATTCAAGTAAATAAATTTGAACATTGATATTGGGTTAGTATGATGGGCCGAGTCTTGGATGCATGCAAGACAAATGGATGCGAAATAAGAATGTAATGAACGTGATACCCTATACTAACCATCGTAAGTAACTAAGTAAAAGGGAGAAAGACGTAAGCTGGAAGACATACACATTATTACAACATTTTCCCTCGTGCAAGAGGGTGTGAATCAAAGTCCGAATTAAATTAATTATTACAAAACCAAATGAATAAATAAGCGAGGCTAATTAACTAGCTAACTATGCTATTACAACAAGGATAACCAAGATAAATAAACTAGCTCTCTAAGCTAAGTAACTGCAACAATTACAAAGGGACAATAATAATTATTACAACACTTAATAATTAACGAGACTAATTACAATAAACAATATTAAATTAAATTAATTACAACGATCATAATGTAAGCGAGGATGCGCAAGAATTGCATTTATGCACATGCACAATGTTCAAGAACAGCTCTGTCTGCCCCAAGCTTGCT
>JAPPVO010006194.1:0-33031 GCA_030407325.1 Camellia japonica | reverse complement strand
CGGATTTGGACTCTTTGGTTCAAGATTAAGAACCGTAACACGAATCGAGTCTGAGCTGTAGCGAGTCCCCCGCGGGCTTGTTACAGTTTCTGGCGACTCTGCTGGGGATTTAGAGAACTTGACTCGAACTCATGATATCTGGTTTTGACTGCACTTGTGTTTCTTTGCATTGCATTTGCATTGGTACGCCTAGGACACCGTGTTTTCCATCTGCTATTCCTGAACGGTTTGCCGGAGGCTTGTCTTGTTCAAGGCATGACCATAAGACTGACCGGTTGTGGGCTCTGCCAGTATGGAACACAAACCCCGGTTTTACCGGGGCACCCTTTTTGACCATTCGACCTAGTGCATATTCGGATCCGTAGTGACCATTCCAAACTAGGACATGTTGCTTACCCGATATAGGTTGTTTGAAACCGTTGTGTGCGTAGTGAAACCTAGCTCCTGACAAAATAGGACAGGGAAACCCTACCCCAACATAGGGGTGTTTTGGCTCTCACTTGCTTGTTATGTGCTTTTAGAGTGCGTCTCTACAGGAATGCATGTATCAGTTTGCAGGTTTGGGCATCAGGCCTGCGGCACCAGTTCAATTTTTGGGGTTCATTTTACCCGAGGGTATCAGATTTGAGGCAGAATTTTGGGGACAGAATTCAGTAGAGGGCACAGTCTCCTACTATGCTCGTATCTGTTCAGGTGAAATTAGGCTGAGATGCTGTCCACTTTCTCTTTTGCTAGGTAGTCTTGGAACCATAGCTTCAGAAGGCTCCAATATCCCCCGGGTACACCGAACTTGTGCTGATAGACTTTGTCAGGTCAGAGATTCAGTTCAAGGGCCATCAGTGTTCCTTCGCCAGAGGCCGGTAAAAAGGCCAGTCAAGCACAGATCATCAGTTTAACATCTTCGGATTAGCAGTCATTATCCATCTCACCTGTGTGCAGTTGGGTTGAGATACCTCAGGGAGTTACACTTGTAGGGCAGTATGGCAGGATGGAAGAAATGATGCGTCAGCTTCAAGAGAGTATGAAGCTCATGCAGGAGGACGCTGTCCGTCAAGCGGAATTCGCCAAGCAACAGGCCGTGATCATAGTCCAACAGGCAGAGCAATTGCCAGGTTAGAGCATCAAATTGGAGTATCTACTTCACGCCAGGCTCCTCCCCACCAAGAGTTCCCATACTCGGGAGGCAACCCACGTCCAGGATGATACGGACATTCCAGGCGGGCCAGCTCCGCCCCCGATTCTACTCCAGCTATCTAAAACACCCACCAACCTACCAGACTCCCCCTTTGAGCTCGAGACGGACCCCACAACATTGAAAGTGAGCAAGCTTGAGAAATTGTTCAAAAAGTCTCAGGGAGCCCATTCTATTCCTGATATAGAGGATGGTTATACCGACTCCGTGGTGACATTGCCAGAGCGATTTAAAATGCCGCATGTCGATCGATTCGATGGCTCTGAAGACCCAATGGTGCACCTCCAACTATTTTCCGATATCTTGAGGCCGACAGCTCAGAAGTTGCTCTCTTTGGCCGAACCATGTCTGGGATAGCTGCGATCTGGTATGCAAAATTGGAGGACTCTGTGAAACGGAACTGGAAAGAGCTGGCTGAGGCCTTTATTGCTCAATACTCTTACAACACACAGATCGAGGTCACAACTCGTGATCTCGAAGTCACCCGCCAAGAACCAAATGAGGGTTTCTCAGAGTTCGTAACGAGATGGAGAGCAAAAGCCTCAATGATGACCACTAGGCCCACTGACAAAGATCAGATTCGGATGATTGTGCGCAATCTCCAGCCCAAGCTTATGCAGAAAATGATTGTTCTTCCCTTCCCTACCTTTTCAGATCTGCATGAGATGGGAGTTCAAATCGAGGATGCCATCAGACAAGGGATCTTTGCAGAAGATAATGAGCCTTTGAAGAGGAATGTTCTCGCAGTTCCAATGCTACTACTGATGGTAGCACAACTGCGAAATGCTCAGAAGTAGATACTATCACCACTTCCCTCATGGCCAAAAACCAACCACCTTCAACTCGGCCCCAAGCCCGAAAATTCCATCCTCTTTACATGAGTCTCTCCAAGCTTTGAAAAAGCTGCAAGAAGAAGGGCCTAGAACTCTAGAACCCCAACCCCTTCCAAACCCTCTTCCAACAAGATATGACCCAGCTAAATACTGTGCCTACCATCAACAGCACGGTCATGATACGAACCGTTGCATCCGCCTCCGTCATAAGATTCAGGATCTTATTGACGAAGAGACCCTAGCTCCACCAAAAGGACCTCAGGTTAGTACTGACCTGTCACCTCTACATCTCAACCTCATCCATATACTGCCACCTACGACCCCAGCATATACATCACCCCAGCCCATCTACCCAAGCCTGAGGTGTTCATTCCAGAAAGCATGGACTTATGCATGATGGATGCACCTGGACCCCAATCATCTCAAACCCGTGAGCCCACTACTTCTGAGCTAAAGAGAATGATCGAAGATCTTCAAAGAACTGTGACAGATCTAGCCTCTGAGACATTGGCTCCATCATCGACACAGCACATGCTAAGAGTTTCATGACAAAAGGCTCCCCAGTCTTGGAACGGGCTGCATTTGAGGAATGCCAATCCCTTGGCAAAGTGGAGGCGAGTGGAAGAACAAGATAGGGGCGGGCATGGATCCCCATGAACATCTTCTGTTGGCTGTTGAGGCTTTGAAAGCCGAGGGACTGAACAAAGAGCAAGTGCTCGCAGTTGTTGCAAAAACTGTGGACGACATTTTCGCCACTCAAGTTGGGGGCAGTTTGAATCAAGGGGCATGCCGGGAGAAGGGTCGTTATATCAGAAACGTTCCTTTCAGCTATAATCCTGCACTCAGAAGAGATCAACAAACCAGGCCAGCACCTGCCAATCCCTTTACTGGTGCGTCCAGCAAAAATCCACAAACCAGAAGTACCAACCCCGAGGTCAGAGGGTCTCCATGCCTTCCACATGCCGTTGTCCAAGCTTTCCAAATCCTTGTGGACAAGGCCATCTCAAACCCCTTGAGCCTCGGCCCTCCCAAATCCTCTTCCGGCTACACATGATGCCGCCCAGTACTGTGCCTTCCATCAGCAAACTGGCCATACTACCAACAACTGTTTCCGTCTTCGCCATGAAGTACAGGATCTATTTGACAACGGGTTCATTGCCGCACCAAGCTCTGCAAAGTCTATCGGCACTGGATCGGTGAACTTGGGAGATAATGTGACCATGTGATCGAGGAATGAACCACCTGCGGGTAGCGCTCGATTAACTCCAGACGCAGGAATGGCATGCACTGTTCTGAGCAACATGCAAATACCAGTTTTACTACATTCTGACTTGGGTATTGAGTCAGTCTTGTTGTTTTGTTTTGAGTCAGTCTTTTCATACTGAGTCAGTAGGGTCTGTCTTGGTGTATCGAGTCAGTCCTGTTGTACGAAGGTCGGGTGATTCCGGGGGGTATTACTTTGGGTGTCACCATTTTGTTTCGCGTTTGTCTTTTTGTTTTGTTTTGAGTCTGTTTCTGCCAGGGAGCCAGTTATGCCAACAGATTTTGAATGAAACAGCAGTGATTTTCACGCTCTCACATTTGTTTCTGCCGTGTGCTAGTTGTGCCGGGATTTGAATGAAATGGCAGTGCATTCCACCTGCTCTCTTGTGCCTTGAAGTCATTGTAATGACCTGAGTTTTTCGAAACCTTTTGAACACTGCGGTAAAAACAAAGAGGGAAGAATTCCTCGGGATTTGCAAAACTTTGATCAAACTGAGAGAAAGAGAGGCGTGCTAAGCCCTTAATGAATGAAATCGTGCTTGTTGGAGTGAGTACTGAGAAGGACCCTGGCTTGATCCAGACTGGTTTCACACTATCTTCAATGCGAGCGATTTGTCGCTTTCTTAAAAATTTTCAAAAACAAAATGTTTTGCGCAGTCCTGCAAGACCTGTGTGGAGTCGCTCTTGAGATTGTGCAGCCTAGGATCGCTCTCAGCCTTGAGACTCAACCCCTTTTGCTTCTAAACCTTGAACTTGAATTCAGAATGTTCAACGGTTAACTACAATGTGAGGCCTGTGTGGCCAGATTTGAAGCAGCCCTTGAACAAGAGGCCAGGAGAGTCGGATCAAGAAGATCGGAAGATCAGAAGAAGCTTGCAAAGCTAGAACAGAAGTACCCTTCGACCTAGGGGCGAAAATGTCCGATGTGCTCGAAGAGCCGAAGATGGATCATTCTGCAAATCGATACAACAACCACTCTCTTGGATACAAATGGCTTCGAGATCCTAAAACCATTTGGCATGGACTTGTTACACTTTTACCCTTTGAGAGGCTCGCTGGGCCGAAAACCCGGAAGGGCGACCCAGGCAAAAGTTAGAGCAAGAAAAAGAAAAAGAAAGAACAAAAAAAAAACAAGAAAAAAAATGCAAAAAATATACAAGGAAAAGAAATGTGATGAAAAGAAAATGAAAAAATGCAAAAAAAAGAAGAAGAAAAAGGAATGAAAAGAATAGAAAAAAAAAAAAAAAAGAAAGAAGAATAAAGCTCGCAAGGTCGAAAACCTGCAACGGGCGCCTTGGCAAAAGTTAGAGCCTAAAAAAGAGAGGTTAATACACGAGTGTACCTTAACCCCGAACTACGTAAGGCTTGATTCCCATGTTTGGGAAACGTAGGCAACTTCATTCTGAAGTCCAGCCGTAAAACACTTCAATTTGATTGTGTCCATGCGATGGTTCTGGTCATCTTTGTCTTCTCTGTATCTGAGGATTTGGTTGTGTTCGTCACTCTGAGGACTGACTACAATGCGCTGCGGTGCTATCCAAACAAGGGGCAACTTTCCGTTGCCATTCAGTGTGCTACGGCGCCAGTCAAACAAGGGGCAACTTTCCGTTGCCATTCAATGCGCCACGGTGCCGTTCAAACAAGGGGCAACTTTCCGTTGCCATGCAACTCTCTTCAAGCAAGGGGCAATTTTCCTTCGGATCTGAGGTTGTGCATCTCGAGAGTGGGTTCTATGCTCGTTGAGCAGTGGCCGATTGCAAAAACAGCTTTTGAGAATTTTTACTGAGGCTGACTATTTTCTCGAAAATCATTCTATCTTTTCCAAAACTGGACCCTTTTCATGGACCCAAAAAAGGAAAATTTTCAATTCTCATAGCCTAACTTGCATGATTTTAAATCAAAAATCGAACAAGTATGTTGATCTAACTCTCATTTTAGTCAAAACTGTTTTAGTGGAAAGCAAAAACAAAAAATGGTCGAAATAATGAACTAGGGGCACAGTTGAGTCAGGTGTTCTGTCTTTTCCCCATTGTCAATATACTCGCCAGAAAGGGCACCCTACTTGCCAAGAAGGGCACTCTACTGCCAAGAAGGCGCAATTGAAGTTAACGACAAAGGACTGAAAGCTCTCGTATCCTCCAAGCAACGAGGTGTCGAGCCAAGTGCGAAGCACGAACTGGAATGAGGCAAGATATTCCACTCCATCATCTGGACAGATCTTATCACGTCCAAACTCCCCAGCAAAGCATCATCAACCGATGCTAGCTGCAGATTTGCTACACACCCAGTTGTAGCGCAACCCCTCTGTGGGAGGAATTCACTAGCTGTGAGCGGAAGAAAGAAGAATCTAGCTGAGTGCTAGGGGCGAGAGCCTTCAACTTGCCGTTTATCCATCAACCACCCAGGGAGGGATTGAAAAATGAGAGATTGAAGAATAGAGAGATGTGCGATGAGAGAAAAAGTGAGAAAAGGGCTTTTCCAGAAAAATAGAGCTGAGGGCCGAGTGATGTGAGAACCACAAATGAGAAAGGGTGGGAAACACTACCCGTGTGAAACAGGCTCCCTGTGCACGTCTGAGTGTCGTGTCTTTTTTATCTCGTCTTGTTTTGAGTCGTTTCAAGTGTTACTCGATGTGTCTAGGTTGTGTGCCTTTTATTTCCGTGTTGAGTCGTTTTGCTGTGTCCAGTCGTAGGCTCAATACCTGATCGAAAACTCATCTCTCAATTTCAAAAATAAAATCGTTTTGTGCTCCAAGGGCCGTGCTGTGCCGTTCTCCACATTTGTGCAAAACAGAATTTGTTCTTTCATAAAACCGCAGGGTTCAACCCAGGTCATGTGAGAACAGTAAAACCAGGACCTATCTGAAGCTGTGAAAGTTCCAGGCTGCAAAGCAAAAGAAAAGAGGGAAAATGTTGGGCATCTGAGATTGTTTCAACTTCTGCAAGTTCCGTCATTGCATCCTGTATGTTCAAAATGAGCTATGTGCCTGAAGAATGCGCTGTCTGCCCGAGATCTGCTGTGTGCCCAAGATGCGCTGTGTGCCCAAGATGAGTTGCGTGCCCGAAATGCGCTGTGTGCCCCAAAAGAGTTGTGTGCCCAGATTGAACAGAATTTTGTGTTGCGAGTTGCGCGCCTAACGAACAGAGTGTCGTGTTGTGAGCTGTGTGCCAAATGAATGGAATGCTATGTCGTAAGCTGTGTGCCAAGTCTTGCATTGTACACGCGTTTCATCGCACTTATTGCATTTATTTGCATCTTGTGTTATCTCTTATTGTTTATCCTTTTACGTTGAGCAGCGTTTAGGATCGTTGTCCCCCGGGACTTAACTTAGGTTGTGTGGAACACGCTCCCGAGTTGTTTGACGTCTTCTCACGATTTCAGCGTGGTTAGAGTGTTCTTTTCCTCACATGATGTTCAGCGTGTTTGGATTTTATCCCAGGTTGCGTTGTAGACGTGCTGGGCGGGCTGTTTTTGGACCTCCTCTCACGATTTCAGCGTGATTTGAGTGTCTCGTTCCTTACGCGATTTCAGCGTGTTTGGAATCTATCTCAGGTTGTGTTGTGTATGCACCTGGGCGGTTATTTTTGGACCTCCTCTCACGATTTCAGCGTGGTTTGAGTGTCCCGTTCCTTACGCGATTTCAGCGTGTTTGGATTTTATCTCAGGTTGTGTTGTGTATGTACCTGGGCGGTTGTTTTTGGACCTCCTCTCACGATTTCAGCGTGGTTTGAGTGTCCTGTTCCTTACGCGATTTCAGCGTGTTTGGAGTCTATCTCAGGTTGCGTTGAGTACGCACCTGGGCGGTTGTTTTGACCTCTTTTCACGATTTCAACGTGGTTAGAGTTTGGTTCTTTCCTTACGCGATTTCAGCGTGTTTGGAATCTATCTCAGGTTGCGTTGTGTATGCACCTGGGCGGTTGTTTTGACCTCTTTTCACGATTTCAGCGTGGTTAGAGTTTGGTCCTTCCTCACACGATTTCAGCGTGTTTGGAATCTCTCTCAGGTTGTGTTGTGTATGCACCTGGGCGGTTGTCTTCAGACCTCTTCTCACGATTTCAGCGTGGTTAGAATGTTCTTTTCCTCACACGATGTTCAGCGTGTTTGGATTTTATCCCAGGTTGCGTTGTAGACGTGCTGGGCGGTTGTTTTTGGACCTCTTCTCACGATTTCAACGTGGTTAGAGTGTTCTTTTCCTCACACGATTTCAGCGTGTTTGGAATTTATCCCAGGTTGCGTTGTAGACGCACTGGGTGGGCTGTTTTTGGACCTCCTCTCACGATTATCAGCGTGTTTTGAGTGTCCCCTTCCTCACACGATTTTCAGCGTGTCTAGAATTTATCATAGGTTGCGTGGAACGCGCCTGATTGGTTTTCTTTGTTCTCTCTCCTCTCACGAGTCCAGCGCGGTTGGAGTATGTCACCATTTTGCATCTATTATACTCTCTGTTGCATCGCATCTATTATCTATTGCATCACATCTATCACATCCATTGCATCATATCTATTTTATTGCCTGGTCTAGGAGACCTTAAATCCTCTAAAGGTGCAATTCCTTTGGTGTTTGTCGTGCCCGAACGACTTCCGGTGGTCTGGTATAGCCACCTGCCTGTGTTTGCGGTGAGTTCCTAGGAAACCAACTGAGACGGTGGAAACAGAGTTCGAATGGCTCATGCCTAGAACGCAAAGGTTCGGGATTTCGAGACTAAAGTCTGGTTTAAATACCCAGGGGTATATCCTCAGCTTGAAATCTGTATGGCAGCCCCATAGATTGAGATAGCATCTGTATGCGCCTCAATTCTGAATACTAATCCAACCTAGTCTGTCACCCTGTTGGAGAATAGGGAAAGCTGCAACCATAGTCAGGGGAAAAGTAGCACCTGTGGTTCGACCAAGAAGAAGCGAGAGATCCCATACCATGAGGCACGATATTGTATGAACGGTTCATTTGAGGTTGGTGCGACCAGACGAACCGCGTAGGTATTGGATCTTCTCCGTGTGAGACATGACGAGAATTGAATAATTCTCCGCATTCCTAACTGCATGAAATGTAGTTGTTGCTTTGCTCTTGCTTAAAATTGTTGCATCTGTTTGCGAATATTTGCTTCATTACAGCTTGCTGCACTTACATGAACATCAAGTTACATTTGGCCTTGTGCATATCATTTTGCATTTTGCCCCTTTGCCTGCGGGCACGCCTACGGACACACCTTTGTTTATCTCGCCTGTTTGTCTAAGTCTTCGGCCTTGTCAAAAATGGGTCGTCTCTGGGCTTTGACATTCACTCCCGTCACTTATGACTTTTGAGTTCTGTCAAAGATGGGCAACTGTAGACACCCCATTTTTGACCGACCTTAAGACGTAGACATCACCAATTGAGCGCTCGGTGATATTGCATATTGTGCTCGTTCTGAGGTTGCGGGGTCCCGGCTACGAGCCTTGCCTCCGGACTTCCGGACTCTTCTGTGCCTTGCCTCGGTTTACGAACCGAGCTCGGTTTTCTCTGTTTCTCTTCCCAAAGGGAGGGAGAGGTCTCGTAGACCATCTCTTAGTGGCCGCGGGCTACATTTCGTGGTCGTAGGCCATTCTTCCCATTTCGGAGCCCGGTTCCCGGTTTTCGGAGCCGTCAGGCCGTGTGCCTCGGTTCGGGACCGCCTAACTACCTCCGTTTGCTCCGGTTTTTGGCATGCATCTTATTTACCCCCTTTTGAGGGACACTGTGGTCTGAGAGATCCACTTCGTGGTCGAACACCACTCCCGGTGCCTAACAGTCAGTTTTCGGGGCCTCGGACTGCGCATTTCGGCCCCCGAACCTTCATTTTGCATCGGTTTTCGTTCATTTTTGGCAGGGACCTCTGTTTCATCACCAGGAAGGTCATAGAAGGGTGGGAGGCCAGAAATTGTTTCAGCAACCAGTTATATTCCTTCATCGCCCTCCGACGCCCGTTTTTCTCACTTCAAAGTCAATGTTGACCACCCTAGGGCTACTTTCCTCAACCCTAAACCCCATATTTGTGATGTACACATCTGGGAGGCCACCAATATGTGGTGGCTGGCCAGTAATTCTAGTTGACCCTTTTGAACCCCTTTGAAAAGTGGGTTGTTCTCTCTCCTGGTTCACAGTTGCCAATTTTCAACCACAGGGTTTTGTTGAGGACACATGGGAGGCCACCAATCTATGGTGGCCGGCCATTAATTCCATTTGACCTGTTTGACCCTTGGCCGGCCGGCCATGGGGGGTGGCCAGCCGGCCACCTACAACCCCAATACCTGGCCGGCCAGCTTCCTTACACCTGGTGCACCTCAGATATGACCCTTTTTTCCCCCCAGATTCTGTATCCGGGGGGACAACTTTTGGGGGGAAACTTGGCTTGTTTTCCCCCCGTTTTTTTCCCTCCTTTTCTCCCCCTCTTTGGTCTATATAACTGGCCTCCAACATTGGTCCAAGGGTTGGAAAAATTGTCTTGAAGCCTTGCATACATACCTCCATTCATCTCCCACTTCCAAGCTCCAAACATCCAAGTTCTACCCCTTTTTCACACCAACACCTAGCACTACACTACCACTTCCATTTCCAGAAGCTTGGAGGTCTTCTCAGAGGCTAGGAGGCAGCTTTTCTTGGTCCAAGAGGTAGCAAAGGCTTAGTCTTCAAGGGTAAGCATCATTTCCCCATTTTTTAGCTCACTTTTGCAAGTTTTCTTAGCCCTCTTTTCTTACTGTTTTGAGCTCCGGCCATAACTGGAAATGTCATTTTTTTGAGCTCATTTTTCTGTTTCATTAAGGGTCTTATCCTGTTTGGGACCCCCATCTTGCACTTGCTTCATTACCCTTCTTTATGCCATAATTTTGCATAGTATTTTTGGCCTATGAGTAATCTGTTTTGGAGCATGATATAAACTGTAATTGAGCTTATTTTGAGCCCTTATTCAACATTGAAGAAGGGCTCACCACTGTTTGGGACCTCCATGTACCACTTGCCATTGTACCCCTCTTTGGTCTCCATTTTTGCATGATTTATTAGCCTATTGTGTCTCTGTTTTTGGACTTTGGTCCGAACTGAAAATAGCCCTATTTTGACCCCCTCTTCATGTTTCATTAAGGGTCTATGGATTTTGGAGGCACCCTTTGTATACTTCATGTTATAGCCCTTTTGGTGGCCTCATTTTGCATGATATTTTGAGCCTATTTGTACACTGTTTTGAGCTCGGAAATCAACTGTAAAAAGCCTTATTTTGGGTCCCTCTTCAACATTGTTGAAGGGCCCTCACTTGTTTGAGGCCTCCATGCACCACTTGCTTCTTTGCCCCTTTGTTGGCCTATTTCTTGCATAGCATTTTGAGCATACTTGTATCTGTTTTTGGAGTTTGTCATAAACTGTAATACATCATATTTTTGGCCCCTCTTAAATATTGTAGAAGGCCCCTTCTCTGTTTGGGGCCAGCATTTGTGACTTGCTTCATTACCTCCCTTGCGGAGCCATTTTTTTGTATGCTAATTTAGCCCCACTTGTATCCGCTGTTTGGCCTCGCTCATAACTGTAAACATGCTTGTCTCAGGGCTGCCTTGCTTCTGTATTTTCATTTTATATTCAAATTATGTATGCATTGTATAGTTATAGGCCATTTCATGCGCCAAAACCCGTGTTTCGGGACTCGTTTCATGCATCGGGTTTCATTTTACCGGGTTTCAGGGCTGTTTTGCATCTCATTCTACCTCTAATTTTTGCATGATAGTATGCCATTTTTTTGTGTTTTGCCATGTCTTGTTAGAGTGGCATTCCGTGCCGTAGGTTCGGTTCTCGGTTTGCGTGCACGCATGCACGCATCTCAAGTTGTCTCATTTTCATCTAATGACCTCTTGTGTGAGTGTGGCTGAGGTCCACTCATGTTGGCATAAGTCCATTATGCATTGTGTATGCCATTTCATTCCATAGCATTGTGTATGCTAGGCTGTATGTTAGCGCATTGTGTATGCCATATTACCTCGTGCATCGTGTATGCCATTTCATAGCATGTTGCATGTTAGGTTGTATATTAGTTGCATTCATGCATGTCATGCATATTGCATTGTGTTCGGGGTAGGAGTTAACCCGGGCATGGGAAACGAGGTGCGTTTCGTACTTCGAATGACGGAACGTGTCTCAATTCCCAGTCACCGACACTCCAGATTACCCATGATGGAGTTAGGTTTTGTTGTGTTTTCATGTGCATCCATTCCATATCGAGTTGTGCAATTCGACTCCTCGGCCATCATGCATCGAGGTGCGTGATTGGTGGTACGAGGATCGAGGCATGCATACATTTGTGAAAATACATTGCTATGCCCCCCTTTCCTGCTCTCTGTTGCAGCAAATCAAGAATCAGCAGCCTTCCGGAGCTTAGCGCGCTTTCCAAGAACAATTGCAAACAGAGGCTAGTTGGGGCATCGCAGTGGATTTCCGCGCAAAGCAGCTCAAATATGCATCATTCATCGCCCGGAACGGAATCAAGGTAGTCCCTGGCTTGCATGCCAGTTTTACAGCTTTCTTAGTTAATTTGTTAATTAATTAGGAATTTGTACATTATTTGGACTGTATTATTTGGACTGTACTATTCTTTTATTCGGGACTGTATATTTATTCGGACCCTCTGCGCGAGGGCATAATTGTAATAAGTGTGCGTGAGTGTGATGTATGTCTTCCAACCCCACGTCTTTCTTCCCTTTTTATTTACCTGCTTATGATGTTAGATTAGGGCATGTTTCAATTAGCATACAATATGATAGCATGTTTGCATTCATTCATCTGTTTTGCATGCACCGGGCTCGGCGCATCATACTAACTGCATTTGTATTTCAATTCCAAATTGAGTACTTGTTAGTTGTTGCATCTCATATGCCATGTTTAGAATAGCCGAGCCTGTTATAGTTGCATTTTTGCATGTGTTGCATTAGGCATTTCTAAATAGTTAGGATCATGCATGATTTCTAATCGGTTTCTGTTTTGGCTCGGAGTACTCGGTAAGTTTTATGCTTTAGCATCCTTGCATGCGTGTGAGTGACTGCCATGAATAGCATGCTTACCATGAGGATAACTGCTTATGTGATATAACTGCCTTGAATGCCTGTGGGTGGAGGTTGGGTTATTTGGATTGGAACAATTCATCAAATGTTTGTTTTAAGCCCACTAGACAGTGGCAAAATCATGTTTTCTAAGCCCACCCGAGGGTGGCAAAATCCGCATTTTAAGCCAACTTGCGAGTAGCAAACCATTTTCACAAACAAACATGAAGTGTTTTGTTCCAATTCAGACGAGTCCGTCTATACTTTTATGCTGTGCGCATCACATAGTAACCTAGGCTAATAACCGGAATAAGAATACACAATATTTTCAAAAATAGATATCATGGTTAGTAGAGGCCGGTCTTTGACCGGGCGAGCGGGGGTGCTCACGAAGTGACCTTCCCCAATCGTACCCAAGTTCCCGAGCCGAGGCAACTTTGGTGATGACGGACACGTGGCCTTAGGCAACGAGTCGGGGTTTCCTAAATTTCCCAAAATAAAATATTTAGGTGGCGACTCTGTATCTGGCAAAGCAGTCCATGTTTGGCACTTCTTTTCTAAAAATCTGTTTTCTCAAAACGATTTGTCGGATTTGGACTCTTTGGTTCAAGATTAAGAACCGTAACACGAATCGAGTCCGAGCTGTAGCGAGGTCCCCCGCGGGCTTGTTACACTCACAAATTACAATTAATCTCTCTCCAAAGCAGCTCCATCGGTTTCTTGAATCGACACCATTTTTAAAGAAACCCAAAGAAAACAAATGGTGCTATGAAAATGAGAAAGCAGGGCCGTGGATGTGTGAGCTGCCGGAAAGTGTGCTGGAGAAGGTGAGTTTGGGTAGGAGATGACGAGTTTGTATCTTTCTTTTGAAACTTGAGGCGAAAATGTAAAAAAAAAATTTTAGCATATTCCGTTTCAAATTTGACGGTAGGAGCTAAATTGATACAATTTCAAAAATTTTGAGAGTAAAATTGAAATTCTTCAAAGTCTAAGAGTGTAATTGAAAATCGAGACATAGTATAAGGGTAAAAATAAAATTTTCTCTCTAAACTATCATCAAATTGTCTATTTAGTCCCAAAACTATCGATTGAGTCAACTTTAAGTTCCTAAAGTATATAAATCAAAATCTATTTAGTCCCTATACTATCAATTGAATCTATTAACTCCTTAAAATATTTAATTCAAACCTATTTAGTCCCTGAAAAGATTATAAAAATAAAGTATAAGTCCATAAGTATTTTAAATTACTAAAAGACTCTATCTAGTTAAAATTTTATTTTAAAAAACTTAACATTTTTATTTTGTATTTGAAAAGTAAGTGTTAGTTCTTATTGTGATTTTTTTTTATATATAAAGGTGAGGATAATTATCTATAGTGTTTTCTTACTTATCTTCTATAATGATTGCGTGTTTGCATTTCTCTAATATTATAAATCAGATTTCATTTATAATTTCTAATTAATTATTTTTAAAATTTTCTCTAAATATTTTTATAACTTAATTAATGTATCATTTTATTTTTTATTATTTATAGTAAAGTATTATTATTTAAATTTTTTTAATTGTAATTTTTGAGTATATCTAATACCCCATTAAAATAACTAACATCTTTTTACCATTGCAAGAGGCTTCCTTTCAATCCAACAATTGGACAGGAGGGGTTCCTATTAAGAGGGTTGTGGGTCCATGCCCGGTACAATTCAATGAGTCGAACCATTTATCTTTTGATGCCATCCAATTAAATTATTAAGGTAAAAAATTAAATTAATCAAATATTAGTATCATATTTATCTTAAAAAATAAATAATTTATTCTAGAAAATAGACCATCAATATTTTTAAGACAAAGGGTTATTTTGAAAAGATAGTTAAAAATTATTTTTTTTTATTTTTCTTTTTTAAAAAAAACATATAAAAAATATGAGAGATTATGTGACCAAAAATGGATTAAAAGTTGAAAGATGATTTTTAACCATCTTTTCAAAATAGCCCAAATACAAAATTATATGGCAACATGTCCAATTAACTAACATTTTTCGTGAATAACCAATTCAAAGAGTTATAAGAGCATCCACATCAGTCTCAACAAATTTTGAACTAAATTATAACCTAAAATTCACTTTTGTATTTTAGCCGACTTCTTTTTTATGTACACACTTCATCAAACTCTCTATTCTAAAATTCTATTTCATTAAAATATTATTTTTTATTCTTTTATCTTTTTCAATTTAAATATATTTTTTCCAGTGCACCATAGCAGTAGCAGAGAGCAGCAGTTGAAGGAGACATACCCACTAAGGGGCGGTCGACCGGTCAGGCCAAAATTCAACCAAATTTCCTTCTCTGCGAGGACATTCAGGAGGACGTCCAATGGATGAGAAAATATAATACAAAATAGATTAATCTGTCTCAAAAAATAATAAACTATTGAATAACTAACGAATAGTACCTCAACAAATTTGTTGAGATACTGTAGCAAATTCAACCAAAAGCTAATTTAGAAATAATTTTGCTGAGACTGATGGAGCAAAAATTTTATGATTTGCTAGTTATATTTAACCTTTTTGTATTTTAATGAGGCTAATATGGATGCCCTAAGATAATCTTTTTAGAAAACACTAAAAAATAAAGTCATTATTATAGGAATAAACTTACAATCTCTTGATTGGATCTTCTAATCCAATTAGTGAACTGAAAAGAACAAGGTCTCATCACTTTGTTTAGTTAGGGTTTTTCAAAAATATTTTTTAGAAAATTTTATTTTATTTTTTATATTTTTTTTGTTTTTATTGAATTTTTTTAATATTTTAAGCAATTTTTAAAATTTTTAGACATACCTAACATAAATATACCTAAAAAGTATAAAATTTGTGAAAAAAAATCTTTTAAAAATTCACTAAATACCAAAATACAAAAAAAAAAAAAAACGAGAATTCAGTACATTATTTATATTTTTATGTATTTATTAATTTTTTAAAATATTTTTCATAAATTTTTTATTTTTTACATACATCCAAGTAAGGTGCATCTAAAAAAGTTTAAAAAAAATGTTTAAAATTTTAAAAATATTTACTAAAAACAAAAAAAAAATACAAAAACTAAAAAACTCAATTTTTAAAAAACTTAATCCAAAAAACTCTGTATTACTCATTTGCGTATTTATGGTTGGTTTGAAATGTTGGTTAATTTTTTGATCTTTTAATTTTTTTAATTATTTTAGCTTAGGTATAAAAAATTTCGTTTGGGGTTAATTTTTTGATTTTTTTGACTTTTATGAGAAAAAAATAAAATTATTATAGTTTAAATATGACATTTTTTAAAGTTAAAAAACCTATATTATCTTTTTATGATTAATTTAATCTCAACCCACCGCAACCCAACTTCCCAAACAAGTGCTTAAGAGTACCACTGGTTTATGATTAAACCAAGTTAAATATTGGCCTCTGTTGCTAAATAGGTTAAAAGTAACAGTTTATTTTGAAAAGATAGGTAAAAGTATTATTTTGAATCACATTATCTCTCATATTTTTTATATATTTTTTTTAAATTAAATAAAAAATCAAATTTTAACCATTTTTGCAAAACAATTCTTATAGTTTTTTTTTTTTTTTTTTGAATTACATTATTTTTTATTTCTTTTTAAATTTTTTTAAAAATCAAAAAAATTAAAAAAAATTATTTACTGGTCCTAGGGCACCACGTCAGCCACAACGGATGGTGCCCCCACACTATTCAAATGGTGTCATTTAAGTATGAATAATGCTTGGGACCCCCTTTTGGGGGTCACCCCCTCACCCCCCCTTTGCCACGTGGCGGGTGGTGATTGGAGGAGGAGGAAAAAAAAGAAAAATAAAAAGAAAAGGGGACCAATGAGAGAGAGAGGGGTCAAAGGGGGTGGGGGGAAAAGGGGGATGAATCATTGTTGTTTAAGTATATTCGCCTATTTTGATAATTAGGGGGTGTTTTGAGAAGATGATTAAAAATTATTATTATTATTATTATTATTTTTTTTTGATTTTTTTGTGAGAAAGAGAAGTGGATTAAAAGTTGGGGAATGACTTTAACCCACTTTCCAAAATAGGCCTAAGTTAAAAGTTAAAAAAAATAATTTTTTGACTTTTTTAAATCACATTATTTTTGTATTTTTTTAAAAAAAAGTTAAAATTAATTTTTAACCTACATCTCATGGCTTCGTTTGGGAAGTGAGTTACTTTTTGGCATTTTGGTTTTATTAGCCATTTTAGCCTGGGGCTAAAAAACCTGGTTTTGGAAGGACTTTTAGTTTTTTTTGGCTTTTTAAACTTTTTTTTTAGATAACAAAAATGTAATGAATATAGATTGGATATGATATTTGTCTTATTAAACTAAAAAATCTATTTTATTTTTTATGACTACTTTAGTCAAAAAAATCCTCAAATCTGACTCCCCAAACATAGGCAAAGTCATTATCAATTAGGGTGGCTAGATCAGCAAATCTCAGTTAACACATATCCAAACTAACGGAAGTGATTGAGACCGCCTCTCCCTCCCCCCCACCCCCACCCCCACCCCCTCCACACACACGTAGGGGTTGGTGATTGAAAAAAAAAAAAAACTGGCCAATCGCAGGCCAGTGGGGGTCCGAATCATTTTTCCTAAACTAAACAGAGGTGGTCAACAATGTTATACCGAACACCTACAACAACAGACAGCTCTCTTAATGCACGCCGAAATTTGAAGGAATAATGCTATATGTATCAATTAATGTACACACTAGTGTATTAACAGATGATGTGGCATCATTTGTATGGTTTTGGGTATTTGTAATTTGTATAATAAATGTGGTCAACAATAATATCATAACACTAGTTGGTACACTAGTGTGTAAACTAATTGGTGCATATAGTACCACCGAATTTGAAGAGGGGTGATAAGCACATCAATTAGTGTATATATATATATATTAAGGAAAAAGAGATTTCTAACCCCTAAGTCTTGTGGGAGCTCCAATATTCCAATCTGAATTTTCTAAATTTTTTATTTAAAAAAAAAATCTCAGCATTTATTAATTTGGTCAAAATCCTCTAATTAGCATTTATTATCTTTTTCCAATCCACATGTCTTTTTACATGCCTGCATTTATTGATTTGGTCAAAATCCCTGATCAGCATTTAAAATCCTCTCATACAAATAATTATAGATACAACCCGTGCATAGTTACTGCAATACCATTTTCAACTTCTTCCATACATTTATGATTAGTGATAAGATTGTTAAATTATTTTTTATAAAAAATCTTAAAAACATAATTTATATATTAAAAAAAATCTAAAACAAATATAAATATTTATAATCATCCCGTGCATAGCATCGGCGATAGGCTAGTTGATTATCCACTTTGGCATAAACCCGCCTCACGGTTTTGTTCCTCCCCTACTGGGGGAAAAGGCCTTATGCTAGGTAGAGGAGGCAATTAGCTTATAAGGTGGGAAAGTAGTTCCTCACAGACCGATGTGGGATTTCCCCGCACATTAGCCCCCAGCTGACTGGCTCCGACACGGGATTTTTCCATCACGCGTGCCGGAGGGAGTTTCCACAAACGGCGCCAAATGAAGCCCTCACCCCGTGCCTAGCACAATATTGTCTGCTTTGGCGTAAACTCGCATCACAGTTTTGTTCCTCCCCCACTGTGGGAAAAGGCCTTATGCTAGGTAGAGGAGGCAATCGGCTTATAAGGTGGGAAAGTAGTCCCTTACAGACCAATGTGGGATTTCCCCACACATTAGCCCCCAGCTGACTGGCTCCGACACGGGATTTTTCCATCACGCATGCTGGAGGGAGTTCCCACAGACGGCGCCAAATGAAGCCCCCGCCCCGTGCCTAGCACAATATTGTCCGCTTTGGCGTAAACCCGCCTCACGGTTTTGTTCCTCCCCTACTGGGGGAAAAGGCTTTATGCTAGGTAGAGGAGGCAATCAGCTTATAAGGTGGGAAAGTAGTCCCTCACAGATCGATGTGGGATTTCACCGCACAATCAATAGTAATAATGATATTATTATTTATTTCACATTATCAATTGTATATTAATTAATGCACTAATTGATGCATATATTATTATTCAAATTTCTATTTAAGAAAACATATTTAAGGGACCCATTTCTTGATAAGTCCTCTCTCTCTCGCGCTCTCTCTCACAACCGTCCATGGCGACCTTCACCAGAACACCACAACAACCACCATGCCATTACACTTGGAGGAGACGCAATCCATGTCCAACATAAATTCCTCGATTTAGTGACCTTTGAAGAACATTCTCTCTCTCCTATGCAATAAATTTTTTTTTTCCCCACCACAGCCGACACCATTGTTGATCACTGTGTGAACACATTAGAGAACACAAACGTGCATTTAAAGGTAAGTCAGCTCTCAATAATTTCATTTTTGCTACCTTTTTTTTTTTTTTTTGGGTGGGAGCAACAAAGAAACAGATTCTTTAATTTGAAATTTGGTTTCACAATGTATTACAAATATTTGTAAAAATGTCTGATTGAATAAATATTATTTCATGTGATGAGTTTAACACCCTCAACTTCTCATAATTTCTTATAATCTCAATTTTTTGTGGTCATGTAATTCAATTTGATGTTGTACACCCCTGTGAGCTTAAAATCCCAATATTGTTTTTATAATGAATGATGCTTGTTTTAGCTTTTTTTTGGTGGAAAAATCATAGATTTTTACTAATTATGATGTTTTGTATCTAATCTCATGAACTCTTTTATTTTTAACAGTTTGGTCCTGTATTGAGTTTTGAAGTAATTAAAATGTTTGTTATGTTTCCTTATAGGTGTAGAGGATTTCCATCAATAAAAGGGTTGTAGGCACTTATTCAGGTTACTTACTTGTTGAGAAGATAAGTTTCACCTCCATGTTTGTGTTGGGATTGTCAAGAAGGTGGGCAGCTAAGAGCATCTCCAATGGTTCACTTTTTTTTCATCAAATCTGAGTAAAAAAAGGACCATTTTTTCAATCTGATATGAGCTGCTCCAATGGTTGTCATCAAAGGCAGGGGACAACCGGTGGGTCGACCGGTAAGGCAAAAAAAATTTTTTTTTTTTTTTCTTTTTGAACTTGTTTGAACCTACCTATTTGAACTGTTTGAACCTTTTTCCGGTCGACCGGTGGGTCGACCGGCTGGACGTCCGGCAGGTTGACCGGTGGGCCCACTTGCAACGTTACAGCACAGTGAATTGGTGAAGGCTCACGCAGATTCTCAGTTTGGTGAAAAATTTGCTCCGTTCTCAGTTTGATATCAGTTTGGTGAAACCATTGGAGCAAAAAAAGTGACTTTTTTCATCAAATTCAAATTTTATACTAAATCTGATGCAACGTTGGAGATGGTCTAATGTCAATTAAACATCTTCTAGCTGTTGAAGTGGCAATGGCCATCTGAGAAGATTAACAATGACATTTATGTTAATAATTTTTGCAAGTGATGAAGATAATAGGTTGATGGAAGAGATGCAATTTTGTTAGATGCTTTGAATTTTTGCATTTAAATGATTACCAGCTAGCATCTATTTGAAGATAATGGTTTGTGTATTTTAATTAGAAGTATTTTTTGTTAATTTATACAAATATTGCTTCTGTGGGGGCATATATTTCGAATGACATCACGTGGTCAAGGTGACGCCGAAGTGTCAGCCGAGGTGCCACGTGGCCTGGTCCTAATGCCAAGGTGATCTCAGCTAGGCTGAGATTGTCTGTGGAGATGTCAGAATTCGAGATAAGCGGATAAGGGACAAGAGTCTTAGAACAGGAGAGGATCTCAGTCTGGATAAAGATAAAGCTCTTAGGGAGTTTTATCCCTATCTAGTTGAGTGTCCAAGATGAGCATTGAGCCTAAGTCTATTGAAATTAGGCTTCTACGGAGATCAGGTCAGTGTTGGCTATAAAAAAAAGGACACCCTCGTGGATCTAAGATATGTATTTTGTGTGTGATATATTGTAAACAGTGAGTTCATTATTGTGGGTGAAGCACAATTTGCTTTCTTTGAGAGATATTTAATTACTAACTTGATCGTCGGAGTGCCCCCGGGTGGACGAACCACCACCGGTTTCCTATCTTTTTGTGCCAAGCTGTTCGGGCTTAATCTATTCTGCCGGTGCTCTCCAACTAATTTTCCCCGTTTGGTTGTGTGGTCAGAAATCAACACTCACAATTTGGCGCCGTCTGTGGAAAAGTAAGGAGAATAGATGGCCAACAACGGACAAAAAGAGAAAATGGGGGGACGACATCCCTAGTGGGAGTGGTAAACATGCCGATCCTAAGGTGGAGGAGGAAAACCTTAATAAAGGACCACGGGATCAGAATCCTGGGGAGAAGGACGTTGGCCAAGAAGGAGACCCACCGAAGAAAGTAGGCCAAGATGAGTATTACAACGAAAGAGACCTCCAAAAAGGGGTGAGAGCCTCAGGGCTTACGCCAAAATGTATTATGAGGTGTTCAACAGAATACCAGGGTGCAACTAGGAGTTGGTGGTCGTGTCTTTAAAGAACGACATGAAGGATGACTGCATGCTTCGGAAGTCGCTGGCAAAGACTTTGCGAAAGAGTATGGAGGAGCTCATGGCAAGGATCGAGAAATATGCCAGAGCAGAAAAAGATACGCCGGAAGCAAAGGCACCGAAGTAGGAAAAGAGAAATGACTTGCCAAAGCAAGGCCGAGGTAATACTGGATATAATAAGCAAGAAATAAGGCTAAGGGCTGCACAGGAAGTCACCACTGTAGTCCGGATCCCGGTTTATAAAGTTCTAGAAAGGATCAGGAACTAGCCGTATTACAAAGTGCCAGAGAGAATCCCTGGCGAATTTATGAGGAGAAGTCTAGGGAAACACTGTGCTTACCACAATGAAAATGGACACCTGACTCAGGGTTGCAGAGCCCTAAAGGCACATTTAGAAGATCTAGTTAGACAAGGTCACTTAAGAGACCTAGTAGATGAGGCTAGAACGAGGGAAGAGCAGGCGAGACTGCCCCAAACACCGGCAGCACCACCTCCACCACAACCACAGCAAGCAAAACCTCGGGTGATCAATGTGATCCACTCAAAGGTTAATGAGAATGATATACGAAGATAAACCTAGAAGGTAAAACACTTACAGTATGTGTGTCAGGTCCAGCAAAAGAGGCTTGGGACAAACAAGTACCAGGGACCAATGGTGTCCTTTACTGAGGAAGAACTAGCTATGGTGCAGCATCCACACAACGATGCTCTGGTAATATCCCTCAAGATTGGAGAATGCTAGCTAAGGCACATTCTGATCGACCAAGGCAGCTCTTGTGATATCAAGTATGTCCGATGTTATAAGAAGCTGGGCCTTCATCAAGATGATCTGAAGCAGTCCAATAGCCTAGTGGTTGATTCAATGGAATGTCGACATGGCCCCTAGGAGCAATAAACTTGGAGGTGCGGGCAGGCACCAGGAAGGTAAGCACAGAGTTTACAATAATTAACACTCCCTCTCTCTATAATGTTATCTTGGGAAGGCCATGGTTGCACACGATGAGGGCTGTTTCCTCAATGTTGCATCAACTATTACAATACCCAGCGGAGCAAGGAATTGAGGAAGTTAGAGGGGATCAAGTGCAGGCAAAAAATAACTCTATGGCAGCAATGAAATCCACTTGCAACGTGCGAGAGAAAAAAATAATAGAAATTGAAGACGAAGATATGGAAGTTATAGATGATGTCGGCAAAGAAACGGCCGAGAAGAGTGAGAAAGCCTTGAGGAAAATTCTGGTCCAAAAAGAAGATGAAGAGTGCTTCTTCCTTTTCGGCTCAGGCTTGGCTGAGGATGAGAAAAGGCAGTTGGAAGCTTTCTTACAGGCCAACATAGAAGTATTGGCCTAGACACCATGCGAGATGTCAGACATTGATCCCGAGATCACGTGCCATATGCTCAATGCAGACAGGTTGACTAAACCTGTCATCCAGTGAGCGAGGAGGCCGACGTTGATACATGTTGAGGCAGTTGAGGAGGAAGTGGACAAACTACTGGAAGCCAAGGCCATTCGCGAGGTGAACTACCCTCCTTGGTTGTCCAACACTATGGTGGTGAAAAAGAAGAACGGGCAAGTGGAGGGTTTGTGTTGATTTCACCAACCTAAATAAGGCTTACCCAAAGACAGTTTTCCACTTCCCAAGATTGACCAATTAGTGGATGCCACTTCAGGGCATGGAAGGATGAGCTTCTTGGATACTTACAGGGGATACCACCAGATAGCAATGTATCCTCCTGATGAAGAGAAGACTGCATTTATCACCCCAAAAAGGCTGTACTGCTATAGAGTGATGCCCTTTGGACTGAAAAATACAGGGGCAACCTACCAGAGGTTAGTAACCAAAATGTTTAGACATCTGATTGGCAAGATAATAGAAGTGTACATTAATGACATAGTCGTAAAGACCAAAAAGTCTAAGAATCATCTGGCCAACTTAAAGGCAGTTTTTGATATCCTAAGGACATATCACCTCCGACTCAATACTTCGAAATGCGCGTTTGGAGTCGAATTTGGTAAGTTCCTTGGATACTTGGTTACCAGAAGGGGCATCGAAGCAAGCTCGGATCAAATCAAGGTCATCATTGACTTGAAAAGCCCAATATCAGCAAAACAAGTGCAGATGTTGACTGGAAGGGCCGCAGCCCTAAACAAGTTTATAAGCAGAAGTTCGGATAAGTGTAAACCACTTTTTAGTTTGTTAAAGAAGGCCACAGATTTTTTGTGGATAGAAGAGTGCGAAGTTGCCTTGGCTGACTTGAAAAAGTACCTGACAACAGCTTCATTTCTTTTAAATCCAATACCTGGGGAGGAACTGTTCTTATACTTGCCAGTTTCAAAGCACGCAGTGAGTGCAGTGGTGATCAGAGAAGAGAAGGGAGAACAAATGGCAATATACTATGTGAGTAAAACCTTAGCAAGTGCAAAGATCAGGTACTTACCCTTGGAAAAGTTAACACTAGCCCTGGAGATGGCTTCGAAAAAACTGAATCACTACTTCCAAACCCACAAGATTTTGGTGTTGACTAAGCATCCCTTGAAGTCCCTACTGCAATCAGGAGATCTGACAAGCAGGGTAACTAGATGGGCAGTAGTGCTGAGGAAATATGACCTGGAATTTAGGCCTAGAACAGCAAATAAGGGCCAGGTTTTGGCCGACTTTATGGCCGAGTTCGCACTTGGTGCCATCCTACGTTGGACTTCAGCGAATCGCGGCTTAGGGTGCCCAAGAGAGCAAGAAGAAAGAAGAAAAACCAAAGCCTTGCAACATCTACATCGGCGACTCCTTCCGCTTGTTTGTTGATGGAAGTTCAAACCGTCAAGGAGCGGGACAGGGGTAGTGTTAGTATCACTAGACGGACAAATATTAGAACAGTCTATTTGTTTGGGGTTCAAGGCTTCAAACAATGAAACAAAAAATGAGGCACTAATCGTAGGGTTGAAATTAGCAGCAGCAATGGAAGCCGATGAAGTGGTGGTCTTCTATGACTCCCAACTTATTGTGAATCAGGCAATAGGCGAGTACACAACCTGAGATGAAAGAATGATAGCTTATGTCAAAGAAGTTGTTAGACTGCTAGCATTATTCTAGGAGTGCCGGCTACAATAGGGTAGCCGAGATGATAATAGTCATGCCGATGCGTTGGCTAACCTGGCCAGTGCAATGAAATCAGGAAAGGCAAGGACAATAATGGTTGATTATTTGTCAAGCCCAAGTGTGAAACTACTAATCACAAAGTACAAAGCAATGTGTATGGAGATGGGACCAAGTTAGATGGATGCAATAGTGATATTCCTAAGGGATGGTAAGCTGCCAGACGACCGAAAAGAGGCGCATAAGACCAGGTTGAAATCAGCCAGGTTTAGCCTAACAGTAGATGACCATCTCTACAGGAGATCCTTCACTGGTCCCCTTTTGAGATGTGTGCATCCCTCCCAAGTTGAGGACTTCTTGTATGAAATACATAAAGGAGTATATGGAAGCCACGTGGGGGGCAGATCACTTGCTCATAGGGTCATTACTCAGGGGTACTGGTGGCCTTATATGCAGAAGGATGCTGAAGCCTACGTCAGAAAGTGCAAGAAGTGTCAAAAAAATTGCACCTTTGATACATCAACCAACAGCAGATTTGAACCTAGTATCCAGCCCTTGGCCATTTGCCTAATGGGGCATGGACCTTGTTGGACAACTACCCTAAACAACTGGACAAACACAAAGTGGGTAGAAGTTGAACCCCTTGCGAAGATTCGAGATATTAATGTGAAGAACTTCATATGGAAGAACATCATCACCAGGTTTGGGATTCCAAGGGCAATAATAGCAGACAATGGCACACAGTTTGACAGTAAGTTAATCAAAAGCTTCTGTGCAAAATACAAAATCAAAAACTACTACTCCACTCCAAGTTTTCCTCAAAGCAATGGTCAAGTAGAAGCATCCAATAAAACTGTCTTGGATGGGATCAAAAAGAGGCTGGAAGCAACAAAGGAAAAATGGGTGGAAGAGTTGCCCAATGTACTCTGGACATATCAGACTACGTCAAGAAGATCGACAAGGAAGTCTCCATTTGTCATGACCTATGGCGCTAAAGTAGTTATCCCACTAGAAGTAGGTATCCCTGGGATCAAAATCTAGGGAGTAGAAAATGGGACTAATGAGGCATTCCTCGCCCGAGATCTAGACCTACTGGAGGAGAAAAGAGAAAGAGCAGCAATTCGGTTGGGGGCATACCAACAACAACTTGCTAGGGCTTACAACAAGAAGGTCAACCCAAGAGAATTCAAAGTTGGGGACCTTATGCTGAGGAAAGTAGTCAGCAACAAGAAGGATCCTAGGGAGGGCAAGCTTGGCCCAAATTGGGAGGGGCCTTATATAATCATCTCGGTCGCCAACAATGGGGTATATCAGCTTGAGGACACTGATCACAAAGAGTTACCAAGACCTTGGAACACTTGCAATCTGAAATTTTTCAATCATTAGATTTTTGTTTTTCGAAGTTTATGTCATTAGCCAAAGTAATAATAAAATTTTAGTTTGATTTTTATGAATTTGAAATTTGTATGATAGGACTGACCAGTTCTATGGCGATGTTTCTGAATGAAACATGACGAATAACTTAGACTTATTATATGGCGGAGTTGAATTATACTTGCATATAAAAGAGTTGAACTAAGTTGGCGATATTTCTGAATGAAACAGGATGAATAACTTAGACTTATTATATGGAAGAGCTGAATTATACTTGCATATAATAGAGTTGAACTAAGTTGGCGATGTTTCTGAATGAAACATGATGAATAACTTAGACTTATTATATGGTAGATTTAAATTGTACTTGCATATAATAGAGTTGAACTAAGTTAATAATGTTGTCGAATGAAACATGACGAATAACTTAGACTTATTACATGGCAGAGTTGAATTATACTTGCATATAACAGAGTTGAACTAAGTTGATGATATTTCCGAATGAAACATGATGAATAACTTAGACTTATTATATGGCAGAGTTGAATTATACTTGCATATAATAGAGTTAAACTAAGTGGACGATGTTTCCGAATGAAACATGATGAATAACTTAGACTTATTATATGGTAGAGTTGAATTATACTTGCATATAATAGAGTTGAACTAAGTTGAATTAATCTAGGTTTGCCATGTCGGCAGAGTTAAACTCAGAAAATGTAGCAAAGTGTGCTTTTGTCGGATTCACAAAGAAACCAAGGTTGAACACCTTGGCTAGTCTTTGTTTGAATCTGACTTCGGTGAAAGAATATAAACGCATAATGTGAACATAAGTGGAACTTAGGTTCACATTAGGGGGCAGAGAGCTGGAATGATTTGGGACTTGTCGATTTTTTAGAGGAATTTACAATCTAGAATTGGCTTAACACTTGTTGAAATTTTAGGAAAATTTACAAGTTGAAGTTAGTCGAGATAATATTGCAAGAAGTATCCAAGGTACATACTAATCGAGATGACGAACCAGGTTGCCAAGCTTAGAAAGGATGGAAGGATGAAGTCTTGATAGAAGACAACAAGTAGAAGTAAAGAAGCAGTACTTGACTGAATAAGTTTAGAGAAACAAGCACTTGTAAAAATATTTTGAAATGTTTTTAAGTGTTAGCCAAGGTATTCCAATTGTTACACTACAAGAATTTTCACTTTTGACGACTAAATTTTTAGTCGCCGAAGGCTTTTAGCGACAAAAATATTTGGTCGCAGAATTAGTCGAGGAAGAATTGTCGGGAAAGATCATTGGGGACTAAAATTATTTTAGTCGCTAAATGTACTACATTGCTGACTAAGTTTTTAGTTGCCAAAAGGTTTGAAATAAAATTAAATATCATATTTTTGGCGACTAATTTTTTTGTTGCTAAAAGTTTAGTTATTTTTAACGACTAATCATTTAGTTGTGGAAAAGAGTTTTAGCTACTAAATATATTAGTGGCCTAAAGTAAATAACAATGTTTTAGCTACTAAGATTTTAGTCGCCTAAAGTCAAAAAAAAATTTGCCTACTAAAGGTTTAGTCACCTAAAGTCTTATGTTTTTAGCTACTAAGATTTTAGTCAGCAAATATTTTGTGTTTTGACTTCTAAACATTTGGTCGCCTAAAGTCTCACATTTTTTTGCCACTAAAGTTTTAGTCGCCAAAAGTTTTTTATATTTCTTCAGCTTATTTTTTTAGCTACGACATATTTTAGTCTCCATATGTTTGATTGTTTTTTGCTACAAAATATTTTAGTCGCAAAATGTTTGATTGTTTTTTTTGGCTACTAAACTTTTAGTAGCCAAAATTATTTTCCGAATTTTTTTTAGCTACTAAAAATTTAATCGCCAAAAACATGCTCTTATGTTTCATCGCAAAATTATAATTTATTCACAACCTGTCTATATTCCATGCAACCTGTAATACGTATATAAACAAAACAATACATATACTATCCATCATTTCACAACGTATAATTATCAATCATGCCACAGTCCATATTACTTCCAACCATCCAAAAATGAATAACTTTAAATGTATATATTCCATACAAACCAACTATTGTCCAAACTAAAATTATATTTCTATACAAAAATCTAACCCGCCATATACAAAAAATATATTTACTACAATGCGATATGGCCATTTGGTGTGGTACAACTTACCATCGTAATCTGTACCACGACAAAAGGTGATCTATATGCCACGCCAGCAACTATCAGTTGGATTACAAAAGTTATATGTATTAGTAATGCTAATATTCACAAAAGCAAAGGAAGACATAGTTAGCAGGATTATACAAAAATGTCAAGTGTCATCCATAAACAAAAATGTAGACTATCCACAAGTCCACGCCAAAAGCCATCTACAAAAAATAAAAAAAACAATTGCACCCATTACAAAATATCAATTCATTCAGACATAGGAAAAAGGTTGTAATAACATGCATTTAAGGTAGAACAATCTATAAAAACCTTTTTTCGAAATACAATCATATGTATGTATCATGAAAGATTTATTCCAAACTTGATTTTAATTTACAAATAATACAATTTTTAGGAGCATACCTCTTCATAAAATAAATTTTTATGAGTATAATGTTTTGGTGGTAAATTTATTTTAACTCTTCTTCATTCTCATTTTCCTAGTCAAAGTAAAATGATTAAGTAATCTACGGGGTTATCTCCATAACCATATCATGCTTTCTTAATACGTTGACCACCTAAATGACCACCGTGCATGATGAAATAATGGCATCATTTACAATGAAAATGTTGAACATTTATTGGATGTCAAACTCTCCCTTTTCGAATAAGTTTAAGTCATTATTTGCTCTAACTCCCAAACTACGTGTGCTAATGACATTCCGTCTATTGTCACAAGTCCTATATGTTACGAGAAAGCTGGCCGTGACACCCCTACTGTAACGACCCCAAAGTGCGTATAGAAAGTTATCCTTATTTAATTAGGGGTTAATGTGTTTGCTATTGGAATTGAAGAATTATCCGTTGGGTTATGTCTTTGAAACTGGAATTGGTGACCTTAGCCAAACAATCTGAAATTTTTCCCTCCGCTCGAGCGTACTTTTGGGGTTTCCAGTAATTAGGCGGACTGAAATTCTGGGGGTGGTGATTTTCCGCTCGAGCGTATAAGTGGGCGCTCGAGCGGGTCGCCTGGTTAAGTTTGATTCTGAGGCACGTGGGCTCATTTTTGATGTTCTTCTTAGTGTATTTGGAATGTTCTTACATTATTTTGGGGTATTGATTGAGATGATAATATGATGGTAAAGTAAGATTGGACCAAAAACTTTAATTTGAATAATTCGTTTTCGACCAACCGTCACTCATTTGCCCTTTTCTTTTTCCACACTTTGAATATGGATGTGAGGTTAGAACCACTGGAAAGCTTATTTCCGGGGCTTCAATTTGGATACAAGAACGACCTAAAACGGAGTCCGGATGGGAGAGTTATACATGTTCAAAGTTTTGAAATCTGTGCTGAATGCATGTACGCTCGAGCGGGTTTTACGGGCCAGCAGCTTAAAAACGGGATTTTAGATCATTTCATATATTTTTCTCCTTCCCTCTTCCTTTCTCTCTTCCTAAGTCCGAAACCCTAACTCTCAAACCTTTGATTTCATCCATTTTTACCAACAATCCACCATAGATCGTGCATCAAGGATGTAGAAGAAGTGAAGATCCACTTTTCCAACCGATTAGATTTTGGGATTTGCGAGAGGATGCTTTTGACCTAGCTTCTTTGCCTCCCATTTTGAGGTAGGGGGTTCTCTTAGCCTTGAATGTTTATGATTCAAAGTAATTTTGTTGGTACTTTGGGATTTTGTTGACATTTTGGAATTTTGAGTTGATTATGGGTTAGAAATATTTATGGCTTGATGTTTATTCACAATTGGGGCTTCCATTCTACTTTTCAAAGGATGTTGAATGTTTTTAGCATATTGACATATAGTAATTGTTGATTTGACGATTTCACTAAGAAGAGAGGAAAACCCCAATTTTCTTTGAAACCCTAAGTTGATTAATGATGATAACCAATAAATTGGCCCAAATTGAAAGTAGAGTAATGAAATTGAGGTATTGAATTATATGTGTTCAAGTTGAATTGGAATTTAGGAATGTTCGAAAATTATGTTTAGAATTTGCGAATGAACTATGTTATAAACATGTAATTCATGCTGTAATGTGAAGGGAAAATTGGGGAAATAATCTATTAATGATATAGATGATATGAACTTGGTTTTAGAATGTTGAAATAGGATTCAAGGATTTATTTTGAATTATGTTAAGTTGCAAATGGTGTTGGATCATGTTGTGTTGAATAATATTGGAAATTGAATGGTGTTGTACTATGATGAATTGTGTAGGGTTAGCTACAGGGGTAGACCAAGCATCTGAACACTGTGAGTAATAGTACAGGAAACGCACATTTGATTACCAGTAATGATTCTTTTGTTTAACGTTCTGCTCTTTACAAGTAGCTAAGTCAAAAGTATATTGGGAAACAGTGGAAACATTGAAAGATTTTGGTGTACATTGGTATGACTCTGACCTCCTCTGTATTTTGGTTATGGCTAATGATTATTGTTAATGTATCATCCTAAGAATTACCCATGTTTCCGTATCAAAGTTCATACAAAGTGGTAAAACGATGAAGTCGGTTAATAAAAAGGAATTGAGTGCCAACGACATTGTTATGTGCCTCATGTTGTGATAAGAATTGTTCTGATCTATTGATGTACTGGTACCCATACCTTCAGATTATTGTTAATATTAAGAATCTGTATTCTGTTAATTACGAGTCAGGTATGTCGACTTCCAAAGAACCATGAGGAAATCTAAGTGCATCATTGCACTAAACGTTTTGTTTGCTATGGATAATGAATGTTAGCGTTATGTTGTCTGCTAGTTAGTAGTATTGAAACATGATTAGCAAATGGGATGTATATGCATTATGGAACTGTGATATCTACGTATTTCTGGAAGCGTTCACTCTGTAAAATATATCTACCTTTTTGTTAATAATTATCAGCAACGTTCTGTTAAACTTATGTTATCTATGTTTATTTATGTGATTAATGGAAGAATGTGTTTATCTGTATTAATCTGTTCTGATGTTTTCTGGTATGGAACAAAGTGTTGTACGGAACTAAGTGCTACACCTTGGTGGGAGCCTCCTCTAGCATCCGTACGAGCCACCTCTTGAGTCCATATATCTGTTATTTCTGTTACCCACGCTTATGCGTTCTGTTACCCCACGCTTATGCGTTCTGTTACCCACGCTTATGCGTTCTGTTATTTCTGGGCTGATAAGCCATTCTGTTATTTCTGGGCTGATAAGCCGTTCTATTATTTCTGGGCTGATAAGTCGTTCTGTCATTTCTGGGCTTAAAGCCGTCCTGTTATTTCTGGGCCTATGGCCGTTTTGTATCTGTAGACCTATGGCTGTTCTGTGCATACTGGATTTAAAAACCACTCTGTTAAGAAACCTGGATCTATGGCTGTTTTGGAATAATTACAGAATGAAATTGATCATATGCCTCTGCAGTTTTATGCTTTATTATTCAAGTTAAACCTTACATTATTTATGTACTATTATTCTCTGAGTTTTACTCATTCTGTATTTTGTCTGTTTCTGTAGGTCATCAACCGAGAGGCCAGTCCTAACCCTTAAGACTCGTCTCCCTTTTGTCAACCTCGGTGTGTCCAGGCACTAACTGAAGCCCGCATATTTTGTAAAGTGTTGTTAGGACTTTTGGGATTTATGCTTGATTGTCTTTCCTTAAGATGTTTTGTTATACGCCCAATTGTGGGCTAAGTCGATGTATGTGTGTGTCTAGTTTCTGTATATTATTTACTTAATGTAATGTTGTGATCCTGGCATGTCAATAGTAGCTCAATGGATATGTTTTGATATTGTTCTTTAATATTAAAGGCTTTTGTTCAGGCCCCCTATATTGTGTATATCAGATTTAATGCCCATGTCTGCATAGGTCATGCTTGAACTTTTAGGGACGGGTTCGGGACGTGACACCTACAGTGGTTCCGGGGCTGTTTCACTTTTTCGCCCCCTTAACGCCCTTTTTCGGTTAAGCTTAAGGTGTTTCTGGCTCTAACTCCAAACCTACACATGATAATTACATTTTGTCTATTATCACAGATCCTATTTGTCACAGGAAAGGTGGCCGTGACATCTGTACGGTGGTTCAGGGGCTGATTCACATTTTCAACACCTTAACGCCCTTTTTCGGTTAAGTTTAAGGCATTTTCAGCTCTAACTCCCAGCCTAAACGTGCTAATTACATTCCGTCTGTTGTCATAGGTCTTATTTGCCATGGGGAAGGTGGCTGTGACATCTATACGCTAGTTTGAAAGTTGTTTCGCATTTTCGCCCCCTTAACACCATTTTTCGGTTAAGTTTAAGGCATTTTTGGCTATAACTCCCAACCTACACGTGCTAATTATATTTCGTCTATTGTCACATGTCCTATTTCTCACAGAAAAGGTGGCCGTGACATCCATACGGTGGTTCAGGGGCTGATTCAAATTTTCTTAACGTCCTTTTTCGGTTAAGTTTAATGCATTTTCGGCTCTAACTCCCAAACTACGTGTGCTAATTACATTTATTCTATTATCACAGGTCCTATTTGTGACAGGCAAGGTGGCCATGATATCTGTATGATGGTTCGAGGGCTATTTCGCATTTCGCCCCCTTAACGCCTTTTTTTAATTAAGTTTAAGAGGTTTAAGGCGTTTTCGGCTTTAACTCCCAACCAACACATGCTAATTACATTCTGTCTATTGTCACAGGTCCGATTCATCACAAGGAAGGTGGTTGTGACATCTATACGGTGGTTTGGGGGCTGATTCGCATTTTCGCCCCCTCAACACCCTTTTTCGATAAAGTTTAATACGTTTTCGGATCTAACTCCCAAACTACATGTACTAATTACATTCCGTCTATTTTCATAGGTCCTATTTGTGACAAGGAAGGTGGCTGTGACATCTGTACGGTGGTTCGGGGGCTAATTCGCATTTTCGCACCCTTAATGCCCTTTTTCGGTTAAGTTTAACGCGTTTTCGGCTCTAACTCCCAAATTACGTGTGCTAATTACGTTCCATCTATTGTCACAGGTCTTATTTGGGATGGAGAAGGTGGCTGTGACATCTGTATGGTGGTTCGGGTGCTGTTTCGTATTTTTGCCCCCTTAACACCATTTTTCGGTTAAGTTTCAGGCGTTTTCGGCTCTAACTCCCAACCTAAACATGCTAATTACATTCCGTCTATTGTCACAGGTCTTATTTTCCACAAGGAAGGTGGCCGTGACATCAGTACGCTAGTTCAGAAGTTGTTTCGCATTTTCGTCCCCTTAACGGCCTTTTTCGGTTAAGTTTAAGGCGTTTTTGGTTCTAACTCCCAACCTACACGTGCTAATTACATTCTGTTTATTGTCACAGGTCTTATTTGTCATAGGAAGGTGGCCGTGACATCCATACAATGGTTCAGAGGCTATTTCGCATTTTCGCCCCCTTAACACCATTTTTTGGTTAAGTTTAATGCGTTTTCGGCTCTAACTACCAAATTACGTGTGCTAATTATACTTCGTCTATTGTCAGAGGTCCTATTTGTCATGGGGAAGGTGGCCGTGACATC
>JAPPVO010006193.1:0-24301 GCA_030407325.1 Camellia japonica | reverse complement strand
GCCCTTCTTTGACAAAGCTCGAAGTCATTTCATGACATGAGTAAATATCAAAGCCTGAAGACAACTATTTTGACAAGGTCGTAAGACTTGGGCAAACAAACAAGATGCAAATGCAATTGGTTAAACCCAAGAGTTGCCTATGTATCCCTTGCAACGAATCAAACCAACGTAGTTCAAGGGTGAAATGCAAATGATATGCTCGAAATACAAATTGAAAGTTGGACTTACACGCTTTACAAAGCCAATTGTTTTGAAAATTCATGATTTACAATGCAATGCAATAGGTAAAATGCGAGCCAAGCCTCGTGCAAATGATATGAAGTATAACAGAGGATACAATCCAAACGCACTCACATAAGAGAAGGAAATATAACCTATGAATAGCTTTAACCTACAACCCAGAATAGGGGAGGTATTAGCCAAAAGTGGTTTGAACTGACAACCCAAGAAAGGGATAGTATCGTCATCCCGAAGAGGGGCTCGCATTAACCGATGAAAAATGTTGTAAAAACCAAATGTTGATGTGAATAGATTGTAACCAAGTGATACAGCAATGTGATAGTTGTAATCATGCAAATCATACACTAATGCAATTAAAAGTTGAATTTTTTTTTCTTTTCTTTTTTGTTTTTCATGACTTATGCAATACAATATAATAGATGATGAGGCAAGCCTCATGCAAATGAAGCATAACAAAGGGGTACAATCCAAACACACTCACCTGAAAGGAGAAAAAAATAAGGTTTTAATCAAACAGCGAGATCTAGACCGTACGTCAATACGAAATGAAGGATTGATTTCAAATGGGAAAAGAAAAAATGAGTCTTAACCAACCAGCGAGACCTAGACCGTACCTCAATACGAAATAGGAGGTGGTTTTAACTGGGTAAAGGAGAAAAGGGTCTTAACCAATAAATGAGACCTGGATAGTACCTCAATACGAAATAGGGCGATAGTTTTCAACTGAGTAAAAGAGAAATGGGTCTGAACCAATAAACAAGACCTAGACCTTACCTTAATACGAAATAGGGCGATGGTTTTCAACCGGGTAAAAGAAAAATGGGTCTGAACCAATAAACAAGGCCTAGACCGTACCTCAATACGAAATAGGGCAATGGTTTTTAACCGGGTAAAAGAGAAATGGGTCTGAATCAATAAACAAGACCTAGATCGTACCTCAATATGAAATAGGGCAATGGTTTTCAACTGAGTAAAAGAGAAATGGGTCTAAACCAATAAACAAACCTTAGACCGTTCCTCAATACGAAATATGGCGATAGTTTTTAACCGGGTAAAGGAGAAAGGGGTCTTAACCAACAAGTGAGACCTAGACCGTACCTCAATACGAAATAGGGCGATGACTTTCAACCGGGTAAAGAAGAAAAGTTGGAACAATTCAAGTGATGTGAATGAATTGTAACCAAGAGATGCAACAGTTTGGCAATTAGAACCATGCATGATAGATGTAATAGACAGTGCACGTGTGACAGTGAATGCAAAAACACAAAGGGACAATGTGAGACATACAATATGCAATATGATGGATATGATGTAAAAATAATATGAGGGGTGCACAATAGATAAATACACAAACTAAGTAATTTTTTTTTCTTTTCTCCAATTTTTTGTCTTTTGATTTTTTTTATTTTTGATTCTTTTGAAAATTTCTTTTTGAATTTTTTTTGTTGTTTTTTTTTTAGAATTTTTTTTTGAAAATTTATATACCATATATATACAGATACAAATAATATACAAAATATGTACTATGTACACATACAAAATATATACATACAGACAAACTATATATATACGGATACATATGGACATACAAATAAATATACGATACACATAATTATATACATACAGATACATATATACAGATAGATACAAATATACACTCCTCTCCTATTTTTCTCTCTCTCTCTCTCTCTCTCTCTGTCCCATTCGTCTTTGTCAAGCGTTATGTCTAGCGCGATTTCAAAAATCACAGCACACCTGATCGACAACAGCTGGACTGACCCCTATTGTCAAAGATTGCCTTGGCAATCCTCTTCTTTGGCTCCTTTTTCTCTTCTGTCTTCTTAAACCAAGGCCTACGAGAAAGACAGAGCAGAAAATTACAAACTCCCCCTGCCATTACTTTGTAATTTTCTCTTTGGCATTATACTCCCCCTGACATGGTTTCTTCTCACCGTTCTCTCACTCTCTTCCCTAACCTTAATGATTCCCTGATTGAGATTACGAGCTCCTTCGAGCCTCGACAAAGTGCCCTTGTTCTCAGCTTTCTTGCATTGTCAGTCAATCAACTGATAGCAGCACAATCTGATATCGATGCCAACCACTACAAATTGAAGTCCTATATGGAGACTGTGACCGTGGTCTCTAATTTGCCCCACCAACTATAAGGTAGGACGAGTGAAGTACATCGATTAAACGCCCAACTCTCCTTGCTCCAGCATATATACAAGGATGCTCGAGTAAAGATTAGGGTATTGAAAAAGCAGAACAAAGAGCTGAAATAACAGGCCACCTCCATGGCCTGATCCAAAGTTCCTTCGTACTCCACATTTGATAGCCGACAAGGAGTAATTTCTTTTGGATGCTCTGCCAATACCGAGGCAAAGTCTTCAAAGGCTTCTCAAGAGTAATGGTGAAGCGAGGTAACTAACGGTAGAGTCGAGCAACGAAGTTATCTGCCAATGAGATCGATTTGTAATCTTCGCCACCGGGCTGCTGCTAGAAATCGAGAAAATGGTCCCTCCCTATATTTTTTATATTTTCAATTTTTTTCCTTTCTTATTGTTATTTTTCCTTTTCTTTTCTTTTATATTTCTACTTAGGAAAGAGCACCACTATTTGAGATTATTTCTTTTTTTTTAAAAAAATTCTTCTCTTTTTTTTTTTTTTGTTGATCGGGGCTTCACCTTGGAGTTTAATAAAACAAGTTTTGTTGTTTGCACATCATGACGTGAATGACACAATACTTGAGCATGAAATTTTTTTTCTTTTGAACTTGAATCTGAAAGTGATTGATTTTTTAATGAATTCTGAATAAGACATCGAGTCCTCAGCTGATCGAAAATCAAAAAAATGACTTAATGAAAGAAAAACAGAGCAAAATCAATCCAAACACACCTATTTACACTTGTTGAAATAAAAGACACTCAAAACAAGACTCTAAAAGACGAACCATTGAGCCTACACAAATTATGTAGTTTTCCATGCTGGAATGATATCAAAACTGGTCAGTCGGCTAATTGATTGACCGGCCGGCTAATTTGTTGTCCAACTAGCTAAAAAATTAGCAGGCTAGCTAATTCATTAACCGATCGGCTGAATGAATTGATGAACCAACTGAATAATTGGCCGGCCTGCTGAAACAATCAAGAGCATTTGAAGTCAACTAACTACTTGGATGGCCAATTGAATTGTTAGCCGGCTGCCTGAAACATGTAACATGAGACTCAAGAGTGCGGAGAGAAAACAAAATTCCTAACTCGACTATGCCCCTAGTTCATTGCTTTGACTTTTTCTTTTTCTTTTTTCTGCTAAAAAGGTTATGATCAATATGAAAGTTAAATTAACATACTTGTTCCACTCTCTGTTTTGAAATCATGTAAGTCAAGTTGTGAGCACTAAATTTTTTTCTTTTTTTGGGTCTAAGAAATGGTCTGGTTTTGGAAAAAATTGAATAATTTTTGAGAAAAATCAGTCAACTTCATTAAAAATCATCAAAATCTATTTTCACAAATGGTCACTACCAGACCAACATGAAAGCAACCCTTGAGATGCACAACCTCAAGTTAAATAACCTAAGCAGGATACACTGCATTACCACTGAATATGTCTTGCAACTGAACCTTCCATAAAAAAGAGATAAGACAATCGAACTGAATGAAGATAACTCAATTAATCATGGACAAGATAGCCAAGTTGAGTAAGGATAAACCAATCAAACATGGATGAAACAAGCAAGTTGAAAACGGTTGGGGCCGAACTTCAAGATAAAACTGCCTACATATCCCAAAGATAGGAATCAAGCCTTACGTAGTTCACAAGTAAGGCTCACTCAGATATTAACACTCTCCTTTTGTACTCTAACTTTTGCCAAAGTTGCCCTTTTGAGTTTTTGACCTTGCGAGCTTTTTTCATTTTCATTTCATTTTTTTTTTTCCTTCATTTTTCATTTTTTATTATTATTTTTTTATTTTTCTACTCTAACTTTTGTCTGGTTCGCCCTTCTTGGTTTTCAGCCCATCTAGCCTCTCAAGGGTAGTACCTTTGTAACTTGTCCATGTTAATTGGTTATGAGATCTCTAGATTATCTAAATGTAACAACCCTCACCACTGCTTACCGATTAATTACTGATTACTGTAAACTGGGACTGATTATGATGGATAACCGAAGTAATTGAAATACTGAACTGACTGACTGAAATCTGAAACTGAATTGATTAAGTATATCTGTCATATTGCATTTCTATCTGTTGCCTGTTTGATTATCTGTTCATGTTTTTATGTTTAAACTGCAAATTGAAGGCCTTATCGGCGGCCGAACCAGAAATTGATTGATGTTTTAGGACCATCATAATTTATGTGATTTTATGGCATATTTAATTAAAATATGATTTGGTATGATTAAACTAGATTAATTTAAGCCAAATTGAAAAGTTGGACTTATTTACAACTTTGCCATTGTGAGTGGCCCACTATCTAAGCACATTTGAGCCTACATTTGATCTCATAACACATCTTCCTCAGCCAATTTTCTTGTTCTTGCCGACTTGAGAGAGTGAGAGATAGAGAAAGCTTGAGTTCTTCACAAATTGGCTTAGGGACTTGTAAAGATTGAAGGGATTCTTGCATATTGTGCTCCCAATCTAGTAATTAAGGAACCTAGGTATGAATTTCATCCTTTTGATTGTGTCTTTAAGTTGATTCATACATGGTTCATGTCTAATTAAGGAACTAAGTCATCAATTGGTCCTAAAATGTTGAATTGAAGCTTAATTGTTGCATGCATGTATATATATTGAAGTTTTGTAGCTGTAGCTCATAATTCCTCACATGCATGTTCATAATTTTACAATGGACCTTGATTTCATCTTGTTTTCGAAAAGAATTGGCTCATTAGAGCAAGAGTTGAAGCTTTGAATTGGTTAAATCCATGCATGTTTGCATGTTCTTCATGTTCTTGAAATTTGGTTCAAAATTGTATTTAATTGAACTACCTTTGGGCTTCGATTTCTCAAATTGATTTTTGAAACATGTTGTTCTATGAGTTTACAAATGTTTTCCAGAAAATTAGCCCAAAAGGATCGAATTTGATGCATTTGAACTTGATTTGAACTTGGAAGTTCAAATCTGGGAATTCCAGATTTTGGACTCCCGCTCGAGCGAGGGAAGTGGCGCTCGAGCAGGAAATTCGTGCTCCCGGTACTTTGCACTATTTTGAAGTCCGCTCGAGCGGGGAAACCTGCGCTCGAGCGGGACCTTGTGTCTTACGCTCGAGCGCCCATCGAGCGTAATTTTCGAGCATCCAGTACTTTTGCCATGTTTTGCAGTACGCTCGAGCGTGGGAAGTGACGCTCTAGCGGAAACCTTTGTCTGCATGTCCGCTCGAGCGGGGAAAGACACGCTCGAGCGGGACTCTGTTTTTCTGAAAATTCTGAAAATGCTTTTAAAGTGCATCTTTGCATCCTCATTTCGTTCTAGACATTCTTAGGCCTAGTTTAAGGCATTTTATTGAGGATACAGATGTAGAACGCACCGAGGCAATTAGGGATTAAGTTATTATCTTTCCCAACTGTGTAGCTTAGTGTGTGTTCAATCTGTATACTGTGTAGGGTTGGCGACTGGAGACGCGCTCAAGCTTTACTGTAGCCCGGAACTCTGTGAGTAACAACTGTGTAAAGATATGTTCGAAAATATTTATCTTTTGAACAATTGAACTGTACTGTTCCTGAACTGCTACTGTTAACTGAATGAATGTATGTCCTATATTCTGAACTGTATTGTGGCATCCTTAGCAACTACTGTTACTGACTGTTACTGTTGCAGAGATCTCTGTTGGTTCCCTTGTGGAACCACTACTGTTTACTGATTGATGGCCATCATTAACTGTTTGGTCTTTCAAGACCTACTGTTTACTGTACTGCTATGTTAATGGATGTACCACATATGACTGAATGACTGTTATACTGATTTAATGAATTGTTTTCATTACTGTAAGGACATTCATTCTAAACCCCTTTACGCATTATGTTATTCACTGGGCTTTAGCTCACAATATATATATATATATATATATGTAGGTGTTCAGGCACCAGACCGGAGCTAGGAGCGCGGATTAGACCTCCCTTTTTGTCAAGCCAACCATTGTGTCTCACTGCGAGGTCCCAAGCCTGCCAAGCTATGGCTATGGGGTGTTAGTTTCCCCCTTCTGTCCTGTTTTGTAATGACTGTTACTGTACTATTTAATAGGGATTAGGTCCCTGTTCTGAATGGTTGTAAATATTGTACATACTGTTTTGTCACTGACTGCATATATGTATGAAAAATCTTTTTGCATACAGATTGTCTCAGCTCATTGGACATTGTTTATTTACTGTATTGGCTTCCGCCATGCCCATGTACTCTGTTTTACTGTATTACTGTTAAGCAGGCCTTCGGTAATCTCGGATTACTGGCCGGTTACGGTGCTAAACCCATAGGGGCGGGTTTGGGTCGTGACACTAAACCCTAAGAATGACTATTTTTTCCTGACCAGATAAATTTGATGATGTAGGGATCCATCCGATTAGGTTTAAACTTGCCCCTAGGGTCGTGGATAGTAACTCAATTGTCCTTCAGCACTGAATCTTCTTCTCCAAAATTTCAGGATTTGACTTTCTTGCCAGTCTCCATAGGCTTGGGAAACGACTCAGTTTTGAATCGTAGATCACATCCGACCTTTTTGCTCCTAGTTCAAGGGCTGCTTCCAATCCGACTATGTAAGCCTCATACTTTGGTTGATCATTGAACATCTGAATCAAGGTTTGAAAGCTAGGGGTTCAGGCCTCAGGTCGAGAGGGATCCTATGTTATACAATCTCAAGATCAATTCCAAGTATGTCTACATAGGACCACACAAAACTATTTTTTTTAAATCTTTTAATAAAGCGACTAATCGCTCGTGTTCTTCTGAAGACAATATGGAACCAATCTGGACCAAGCGAGAATCTTTCTCAATACCCATATTAAATAAAACAATCTCATCCATCAAGAGCTTAGCACATATCTCTTCTTCTCAGTCAACCAAATTTTTCAAAACCTGAGAAATTTCTCCCTCTTCGTTTTTATCGAAATTTTGAAAATTTTGGTCAATGCAATGAACTAAAGGCACAGAGAAGTAGGCAAAATTTACAGCATTTTTATTCAAAAGAAACTTTGACTCAGTGATGACACAGACTCAAAAGAAAACGATAAAGAAGACCTAGACATGACAGAGATGTCTAGGTTAGCACTCCTGAAATCAACAGATTTTAGCTGACTAAACTAACTTGAGTCTGACTCCGACTCCACAGACTTGATGGAATCAGACTCGGACTCAACATCCGATTCAAAACCTGAAATGAAACCTTTCTCGAATTGCCAGTTTAAGTGCGGGCCATCCACTGTGTTCAAAATAAAGCTCATGCAATCAACAGGTGGTCATTTTCTAATCACAGAAATGGTCTGATATCCCACAAGTTCTAGGGATTCATGCTAGTAGACATTGTGGGATATCAGGATTTTCTGAAGCTATGGTGCTACAACGACTTAGCAAAATAAAACAAAACCCCAATCAAATTTCAGCAGCATGCCGACTCAATTGATTACTGCTAAATCATGCCGAAAAACTGAACTTAACCCTACAAACTTCAATGCTGAACCAGTCATCTGAATCTAAGAATCCCTATACATTGCACATAACACATACCAGGAAAGAACAAACACCCCTATAGGGGCTAGGGTTACCATGTCTTGGCTTTGAAATGATCTAGGACTTCACTATTCAAACAAGCGATATCATACATCCTAGAAATAGAAGAGCAGCCCATCTTAATTATGAAGATCCCTGAGCAAGCATGGTACATGAACCCAATCTTCTCAATTCTAATTGGAGGAATTCTCCCGTTTGGAGCGATGTTCATTGAACTCTTATTCATCCTTACCTCGATCTAGCTGAATCAATTTTACTACATCTCAGCTTCCTTTTCATAGTCTTTATCATCCTCATCATCACATGTACTGAAATAACCATAGTGCTTTGTTACTTCCAGTTGTGCAGTGAAGATTACCTGTGGTGGTGTCGTACTTGACATCAGGCTCCTCAGCTCTTTACCTTTTCCTCTATGCTGTTTTCTATTTCTTCACCAAGCTTGAAATTACAAAATCGATTTCTGGGGCATTATACTTTGGATACATATTGATTGGTTCATATGCATTCTTTGTGTTAATCAATACCATCGGTTTCTACGCATGCTTCTGGTTCATAAGGCTCATTTACTCATTCGTGAAGATCAATTGATTTACCGATTGATTGATTGCACGCAAATGATTTGTGGACTATTATTCCTTCTCCATTCAGGGATGTACAAGTGATATTATTAGGTTGAGGTTCAAAATTAAGTGTTAGTGGATTTTTTTTTTTTTTTTTTTTTTGTGTGTGTGTGCACACACACCCAATTTTGAACATTAATGGTCATTATTCCATTGTTGTTGTTGGACAATCTTCTGTGTAAATAAATAAATTGAAACTAAATCAAACAAAATAAAATAAAAACTTACTGAATTTATTTTGTCGAACCAAATGAAAAATAAAAGACCAAGTCGAGTGTATGATACTCTGTCCTTAAGACAGATTCGCCCTGCTACGGTGCTTACGATTGAGTGGCGTCTATCTCCCAAGATACAATGATCTTCACAAATTTGTAGTAGCACTCCAAACAAATTTGTACGGCGAACCGAACCTGTGTTCTATACTCTCTTTGATTTTTCCTAAAACTAGAATGAAGAATAATGCACTAAATAAAATCTGGACAGCAAAAGCATAAATTACAGGCTGATTTTTTCGGATGCTTAGACTGCTGGAATCATGGCTGTATTTATAGACAATAAATCTAACCCGAACAGGTGCTTTGAGGAAGTGAACAGGTGTGATACTGTTTTGAACAGATTTGATTCAAAATTCAAATAGTTCTGCAACTATTTCAACAAATTGGCAGTTTGGAAACTGTCCAGACTTGAACCTGCAACTGCCTGGGTAGTTTAGAAATGAATCTGTCCGAAAGTTCAAATAGTTTTGGACTGTTTAATCTGTTTGGATTTTGGACTGGAAATTGACAGAAAATCAATTCAATTTTTTAGCTCAAATTTGAATTTTATTTCATTAAAAATCAATATTAGAACCGACCACAAACGCGCCTAGCACGGCAGCACGTGTGTGGTGGTGGTTTGGGCTAAGGATCACTTTGTCCATAACTCCTCCCTTCTACAAACTTAGGATGCCCCTTGGGGCTCAACCCAAGTGTTGTAGTTTAGAGCTTATATACACAAAAAAGCTCTCTTAAAGTTTTAATATGGGCAACCCATTTCAACGAAACCCACATTTACTTCCTTAAATTTCCTATTCCACGAACCCGAAAACGACGTCAACTTCCCATTCACTCATAAATGGTTTTGACGAACCGTCTTCACCGTGTGACTTGCCACACGGCAAGGAACACGTCACCTCTTCGAACCCGCCCCAAAAGATGTTCGGGGCCCACTCAATTTTGCGCTCAAAGATGACCCAAAATAAACCTTTATAAACTAATTTTTCCAACAGTTGTAGTATCTCTCGTTCACTATTTTGTAAAACAAATGCAGGAGGTTTACAAAGCTTGTGATTCCTTTCTTTGTAGATTCTTTCATATATTTCTTGGCCTAGCCATGTGACTGTCTAACTAGAGAATTGAAATCCAATTGATCATTTTTTCATTTGGCTCTTAAAGTTTTTACTTATTTTATTTTTTCTATTTTAACTTTTCATATTTTAAGTTTTTTTCAATTTATTCTTAAAGCTAACTTCTATTTAAAATTAGATAAAAAAAATGTTACGCTAGTTGTCACATGATAATAAACATAAATTATTAAATTAAAATTTAAACTTGTATTAGAGTTATATATAATGTAAATTTTAAGAAATCATGCACCCAAAATCTTTGTCATACCAAGGGGGAAAAGATGAATGAGAGAGATAGGTTATGTGCATTGGATCAAATGGATTGCAAAACTAATGTCACAGTTGAGATTTGATTGCACACTTTTTTTAAGTCATTATTTTATATGTTAATGGTGCCTTGGATTGCTAATATAATCCCCTTTTCCCCACCTTCACTTATCTACAAGAAATCAATTTTTTAGGAACAAATTTATTTCGTTTCTAAAAGTATAATATTTGTTGAGAAAAATTTTAGTCAACTAATTTTTTTCGTCGCAAGGTTTGTCCGGAGTGGTCCGTCTGGAAAAAGTCAAAAATTGATTTTTCGAGACAAAATTTTACATTTATCACTATAAATAGATTTTTAGAGATAAAAATATGTGGTTGCAAAAGTTTTTGTTTTGAGACAACCAAAATTTGTCTCTAAATGTCTATTACAACTCTACGGCAAAAAAAAAAAGAAGTTTTTGAGACAACAAAAGTTAGTCTTAAAAAAGTTTTAATTTTTGAGACAATTAAAAGTGATCTCTAGAAGTTGTAATTTTTTAAGATAATTAAAATTGATCTCTAAAAGTTTTATTTTATTTTATTTTATTTTTTTTGCTTTTTGATTTTAAAATTACTCATGATTCAAAAGCAAAAGAAAAAGTAAAAGCAAAAGCAAAAGTAAAAACCAGCTTCTATCATCATATAGCAAAAGCAAAGTGCTCTACTAATAATTCATTTACATACTCACAAAGCATAATACAGTTCATCTCATAAAATTTACAACCCCGGTTGGTAGCTCGAAATTCGTGGGTCGAATTTGGCTCGACACCAAAACGACGTCGTTTTGGTGTCTGTTTTTTTTTTTTTTTTTTTTTTTTCTTTTTCCTGTGTTTAATCAGAAACGAAGAGGGAGAAGAAGAGAAGGGAAGGGAGAAGAAGAAAAAGAAGAAGGGAAGGGAGAACTGGACAGGAGGGGGCATCAACCAGGGGCGGAGGCGCGGCGGAGGCTGAGCTGCTACGACGAGCTATGATCGGCCGACGATCGGCCGCGCGGGGCTGCGACGATCGGAGCTGCGACGAGGACGGCGGGCGGAGGCGGCGGAGGCGACGAGCTCCTCACGGTGCTGCTCTCTTCTCTCTCTCCCTCTCTTCTCCTTCTCCTCTCTTCTCTCCCTCTTCGAATTCGAGCCAAATTCGACCCACGAATTTCGAGCTACCACCTATTTTTCTAAAATTGAATCTAACATTTCAACCTCATAATTTCAATGACAATTCAGTTCATTAATTGATATAACTTAGGAGTACAATTACATCATTGCTATGGAAATAAAATAAAAAAAACATATTTACATTATTAGCATATTCATTCACAATATGAACAAAGTTGTATAGGTTTCTAAGCCAAAAAAAAAAAAAAAAAAAAAAAAATGGGCGAAGAATAACTACTTCCCCTTTTTGTTTCCTTATGTCTGTCAAGATCAAGGCTCCATCTCAAGACCGCGACATAGATCACCATCCAACTCGGCCAATTGGGAAGATGAAGATATATACACAAACCAAGAAGCAGTACATAGCTAATCAACTTGATTCTTTCTAGATCCACTTTAACTAAAAAAAATTTGTAAAAGATATAACCATGAAACACAAGAGACTTGAATTATATACTTGGAAACTACATTTGGTTGATATATTACTGCATATAGCATCTAATGCATGGTGTGAAGTTTTATATAGAGTTATATGTTAAACTCAAATTACTAAACATATTTTCAAAATGATTGTTGGATACATTCCAAAATCTTACCCAAGTATTATTCACAATTCCATAATTTACCTAGTTTTATATTACTATTTTTTATTTAAAATAGTAAAAAAAAAAAAATAACCTTTCTCTAATCTAAAAAATGATATTTAAGTGCAAACAAATTTTGACATAGATTACCATTGTTTCCTTTAACAACAGAAAAATGCGTTCAAGTGAAAAATCCAACTGGTAAACTTTTGCCTCCACAATCTGCAACCAAAAAGAGTTTCACAAGAACTTGAATATTATAGAACATAACAACAAATATAGCGATAGAATGTCATCCCATGACACTTGTGTCGGGTGATTTAGTGTAGGTACTCCTTCTACCTACATATGGGTATTTAGGTCAAATATTGAATCACAATAATCTGTTGATAGAGTGATAATCTCATGGTCATGGCCCCATAACAAGGAGATATGGATCCATAAATAGAAAGATCATAATAGTCAAATGATCAGTACACCAATCCAAGAACCTCAATCACTTCCTAAATATTTCGGGGTTCACATCTCATTTTGTGAAGCTGAGACCATGAAATCACAAGACTTCATTGGAAAGCATGTTTTTGAAGTAACATGGTCAGCAAGTTACCTCGACAAAAATGCCAAAGTAAGTAATCCTTTTGATGCAACATTTCATGACATCTCCAACACTAAGTTTAGCCTGCAGTCACAGACAGCATAATAGCCTCAAGACTATAAATTACTTGTATCAATGGACATCTAGCTTCAACATATGCATAAATTAAATGATTGAAATACAAAAAGCCACCCACGATGCCAGAATTAAACAATACAATTTAAGAAAAGGCAATGCTTTAACATGATTTTTACATAAATCCAATCTATTTTAAATGAGAAGACATACTTAATCCCACGCACAAAGAGTTCGAGTAGTCATCCTGTAGGGGCCATCCATGTAAACAAACTGCAAATAGTTCAAAACTCGATATATTTAAATTCTATTTTAATAGACATGCTATTTAGGAAGGTGAGATTCCATATTGATATTTCAACGCAAACAACACTCTTCCACGTAAAATCTTTAATTGCTTAGATAAAACTATATCATAACTTTTGTTAATATTTTCCAATATATTCTCATTGCTAGCTGCCTAATTCTTTCCTCCATTCTTCATGAACAAACTTTAATCATTGTCCCATAACAAAACTATGCAATTAATGCCTTGCCATGATGGTAATTAAAGCAAAAGTAAAAGCCAGCAAGAAGCATCTATAAGTTTAAACTGTACAGAGTTTCTTACCATGACACTTTTCTTTTTCAATGACACTTCAATTCATCTCACAAAATTTAATCTGACATTTCAACCTCTCATTCTGCAATTTTTTTTTCCTTTTTGCAAATGAACTCGAGATTACAAATAATAGTTTGTTTGGTTCTGGTTTTCATAAAACAATTTTCAAAAAATTCTACTCCTTTATTTTCCGTATTTTTATTTTTTCAATGAATTTTTTAATATCTTAAGTAATTTTTTATTTTAATTTTTAGATACACCTAACATATATACACTTAAAAAGTATAATATTTGTGAAAAAAATATTTAAAAATACACTAAATACCAAAAAATACAAAAATTCAATACATTTTTCATATTTTTGTGTATTTATTAATTTTTAAAAATATTTTTTCATAAATATTTTACTATTTAGATACATCTACGTAAGGTGCATCTAAAAAAGTAAAAAAAAAAAAAAAATTTGCTTAAAATTTAAAAATATACACTAAAAATAAAAAAATATGAAAAACAAAAAACTCAGTTTTCAAAAAATTGAATTCAGAAAACTAAAACCAAACACAGTAAATAATAACAATGCAGAGGAGCACACACTCGCCCGTGCTCACACATAGACAGAGACAGAGATAGAACAATCAGAACTCAACCTGTAGTTTATGTTGAAATTTTGATCAAGCAATTAGAGCACATCACAATAAAATTTTAGAGACAGAGAGGAACCTTTAATCCTTTATGGAGAGAGAGAGAGAGAGAGAGAGAGAGGCCTCGATGTCACGACCCAAACCCGCTCCTATAGGTTTAGCGTCGTAACCGGCTAGTAATCTGTGATTACCGAAGGCCTATTTAACATACTGACAATAATACAATATAATGAGGCTGGCAGAAGCCAAACAATAATAGCATACATCGTCCAATGAACTGTGAGGACCTAAATGGAGATAAACTCTCATGTACATAGCCATATTCATAACCATTTATGCCCATAAGCATATATGTACAAGACAAAACATTAGTTAGGGAATCGATCCCATTATCTGGAATAGTATTAACATTAGTCTTAAAACATTCCTTTCACTGAACAAACTCAAAAGGGTGAAGTCAAGCCACCCAAAAACGCCTTGACACATGCTAGTTCGAAACCTCGCAATGAGAGACAATAGCTGGCTTGACAAAATAAGGGTTCGGGTCGACACCTCTAGCTTTGATCTGGTGTCTGGCCACCTACATATATATAATAAACTGTGAGCTAAAACCCAGTGAATAACAAATGTATAAAGAGGTTAAGAATGATGTCCTTTACCGTCTTTGAAACAATCGATTAGCATTAGAACAATTCAATCACTATCATTTGTCAATCAATCGTTCAATTCAATCGATTCAAGCAATCATATTCTTATAGGTCATACGTGGTACATCCAATAGCAACAATACACTAGGTCTTAAAAGACCGAACAATCAATTGATGGCCATCAAACAATAACACTAGTTTCAAGATTTGGAACTGACAGAGATATTTGTAACAATAACGATATCAATAACAGTAACAATCACACTACGCTATGGATACCACGAATATAGTTCAAAATAGGATCATCATTCAATCAATAAAAAGTATCATTTCAGAAAGCAATATGATTTATCAATTTGAAAATAAATACGATTGAACATATCTTTACAATATTGTTACTTACAGTGGGCTCCTCGGTACACGTACTAATGGTTCGGCGTCCGACCTAAACAAATAAAGTCAATCACAACACAATTACAATTACACTCTACAATCTATTTAATTCGGTTACTTGTTTGTCTTTCGGTTTCTCTCATTTGATTCTAATTTTTCATTCGGTTATTCCTATTTATTTTTCTTCCATTCCTTTTAAATATGGATGACTAGTATTAGGAATAAATTATATTATTAACCTCCAATTAAAATATGTTTAGCTATGTATTAACCAAACTAATTAAATATAAATAATCTAATCATAAACCAATCCTTATTAAGTTCACTAATTACACAATTAAGCCTAAATTAGGCTCATACATATTAAATTACAATTATTCAATCATGTTTAAATTACTGAATCAGAAACTCATAAATATGCACATTTTACAATTTCAACTCCATTTTCAAGCAAATCAAGGCCCAAATAATTAATCTTCACATTTATGTCCATAATCTTAAGCCTAACTCAATTTCAATTGAATTTAATTAATTCTCAATTAAGGCTTAATTTGACTACATCTAATTTTATTAACCTAAATCAAATTTTTAATTGAATTCTTATAAGGCTCTAAATATCAAATTAAACCCATTCTTTCATTTTTGAAATTCAATTTCATGAAACATCCATTTTCTTGAACCCAAACTCTAATTCATGCTTAATCTCTCCTTAAACTCCATGAATCATGATTAAAAACAAGCTTAGAACCCAAGTTCTCTTATGAATATGCCATGCATGTAAAGATTATGAGGTAAATTAACCATTTCTTCAATTTTCTAACACACATGTTCTAATCTCTTGTATTAATTATCAATTCAACTCAATTAAGCTCATAGCCCCCTAAAATGATCTTGGATGCTCTCATTGGTAGTATGATTCTACAAATTATTGAACTACAAAAGAAGAACCCTTACCTAGAGATGAAGGAATTGAGCTCTAACAATCTGCTTCACTTTCTCTTCTTGAACTAGCATTTCTGTCTTTCCCTCACTCTCTCTCTCTCTCTCTCTCTCTACGTGGATTTGTTGGTGTGAAGAAAAGATGACTCCACCAACTACACACTCTCTCTCTTCAAGACCTATTAGATAGATGAGTAGGATTTATTTTATTTAGTTCTTCAATTATTTGATTTAAATTGAGGATTTAATCAGATTAAATAAAATTCATATCTACACAAATTAAAATTAATCCTCTACGTATAATAATCTCAATTGTACTAATTTAATTATACTAATATGAATTAGGCTCTAATTGCTTAATTAATTATTTAATTATAACTTGCTAAAACTAGCAAATCAAACATGTTTAATTTATATTCTCACCTATCTGTTCAATCAAGCAAGTCAGTAATTTTTCAAGGCAATCAATAGCACTTAATCACATAAATAAACATATGCAATTTAATTTTAATTTAAATTTAAATTTAATTTAAATTAATTTTGACTAAGGAGGTGATTGTCACACTCGAGGTCCTCCTAATGCAAGCAATCGAGATTGCGCTTGGCGAAGTCCAAGAGCAAAAAGGCCAATTCCTTCAGTTCCAAGATTGGACTTAGGTTTTCTGACGAAGAGATATAGATGATGCTATAGTGTTCTTGCTCTTGTTGCCATTGGTGTTGTTCCTCGAAGATAGAGTCAGTGTTGAAGAGGCCGTTATATCACATAATCAACACAAATATTACACCAACAAATAAGTATTTTCAAAGAACAAATGAGAACAACAGCTCGAAAACCAAATCAATGAGATTGAAATCGATTAATCGATCAAACTTGGATACTGAAATCGCTATCGAGAGAAACGTTATGAGACTCCTCGGGGATGAAATTCATAAACCACCAATTAGAAGTGCAGATCAGGAGTCTTTAAGAGATTAGATTAGGGATCGAAATCAACAAACCACCAATTCTATATAGAAGGAAATTAGGGATTCAATCGAGAGAGAGAGAGAGCCTTTGAATGAAATCCCGACTATTCAAGTTCAAAGAATGAAAATAAAATAATGTATTAGTTGAGTTTATTGGGGACCATCTAAAATTGTAGGTAAGAAGTCACTAATCCTCTTACAACTAAATAGATTTGTCTCAAAAATGTAATAATATGATTAAATATATATTTTTTAAAATTCCTTCATTTTGTCCTTCAAAATATAATTTTTACAAACAAATTATTTTTATCCTAAAAATTTGTCTCTACAATCTTAATTTCTTATAGTGTACAGTAGGTTTGAAGGGAGACTGGTTTAGATTCTCCACATGCAACTCTCTCCTCTTATGACGAAAAGGGATTTTTTAAATGACCAAAATAAAATTTAAGCAAAAGTTGGAGAATGAAAAGCATAATTTTGTTTATAATGTTACTCTTGTAATATCTTTAAAATGTGCTGACTTGATATAACAAGCCCGCGGGGGACCTCGCTACAGCTTGGACTCGATTTGTGTCACGGTTCTTAATCTTGAACCAAAGAGTCCAAATCCGGCAAATCGTTTTGAGAAAACAGATTTTTTGAAAGAAGTGCCAAACATGGACTGCTTTGCCAGATACAGAGTCGCCACCTAAATGTTTTTAAAATGGGAAATTTAGGAAACCTTGACTCGGTGCCAAAGGCCACGTGTCCGTCATCACCAAAGTTGCCTCGGCTCGGGAACTTGGGTACGATTGGGGAAGGTCACTTTGTGAGCACCCCCGCTCGCCCGGTCAAAGACCGGCCTCTACTAACCATGATATCTTATTTTGAAAACATTGTGAGTTCTTGTTCCGGTTATTAGCCTAGATTACTATGTGATGCGCACAGCATACAAGTATAGACTGAGTCGCCGGAATTGGAACAAAACATTTCATGTTTATTTGTTTGAAAATGGTTTGATGGTGCTACCCGCAGGTAGGCTAAGACGTGGATTTGCCACCCTCAGGTGGGCTTAGAAAACATGATTTTGACACTATCTAGTGGGCTTAAAACAAACATTTAATGCATTGTCCCACTTCAAGTAACCCAACCTTCACCCACAGGCATTCAGGCAGTTATATCATATAAGCACATAGCCTCATGACAGGTGTAGACACCCCATTTTTGACCGTTCTCAAGACTTGGACGTCACCGTTGGAACACTCGGTGATTATCCATGTTTGTGTTCATTTGGAGTTCCCGGAGTTCTCGGCTCGCGTGCCTTGCCTCAGGACTTCCGAACTCGACCGTCTTGTGTCTGGTTTTGCACCAAACACTTGTGTTTTGCCTTGGAAGGGCAGGGAATGCTTTGTGAGGCATCCCCACATACCACCGGCTGTGGCTAGAGGCCACCGGCTGGCTGGTGTTGCCATCGGCACTTTATTGTGCCGACCGGCACTCTTTTGTGCCGACCGGCACTAAGTTTTTCAAAATGACACTCTTTGCCGGCCGGACACTGTGCAGTTGCTTTTTGAGATATTTTCAGACAGCTGTATAGTTTTGGTTCCCCTCCATATACGTGTATGGAGGGATGACCCTCTTAGTTAGCTTAGCTTGTAAGCTTTGCAAGCTTTGCTTGCCTATAAGAGGACCACTCCTCTTCTTGGCTTAGGGTTACAAATTTTTAGCCATTTTAGAGAGAACCAAGCTCTGGTTTCTAGGGTTAGAATAGATACACATCCTATCTCTCTCTTTCTCTTTGGTATTCTAGGTGTTTTGGTTCACATTATTGCACTAAAACACCTAGTCTTCCACCTTTCCTTGGTGTCCTCCAAAATCAGAGCTTATTCTTGAAGTTTTGGTTGGTTTGAAGCTCAAGGAAGCAACAATATCAACCTTTGTGAAGGTGGTCATCAAGGGTAAGAAACTAGCTCTTTTTACCCCATTCTTGCACTCCATTTTTGCCTAGTTTTGAACTGTTTTTGTGCTTAGTCTTTAACACATAAAAGTTCTGTTTTTTAAGCCTCTTTATTGTTTATTAAGAGTGTTTGGTGGTTTGGGCAAGTTTGACCAGCCTTAGGCCTTGAAAAGGGCCCTTTTTGTGCTATTTTGTGAGAGATCCGAGACTTTGGTGCTTGGACCTCTCCACCACTGAAATCTTGAGGGATTTCAGTGGTGGAGATGGTGCCTTGAAGTCTCCAAAAGGGGAGGGCCACCCCCTCTCCTTAATGTCCTTGGAAAGGGCGAGTTTTGGCCTCCAAAGGAGCACCATGTTTGGTTGTGTGTTGAGCATGTTTGGTTTGTTTTTCATGCTTATATTGCCATGATATAACATGTTTCTAAGTTGGTTTAGGTCCCTTATGCATGCTTAGCATAGTTGCCTTGTAATGCCTTTTGATCCTCTAACATGCCTAGGTTGTATGCCTTAGCTTCTAGCATGTTTTAGGCTTGCATTTGTGAAGTTTTTGTGCTCATATTTCCATGTTTTAGGTCTGTCTCATGTTATTTGAGCCAACCATAGCATGTTTAATATAGCCTCTTTGCATTGGGCTTGTTGGCCTTAAGAGCATGAGTGTGTAGCATGCCTTGCTTGCTTCATTTTTGATGGTTTGGAACCATTTTGCATGCTATTTCAGTCCTTCATACATGTTTGTTTGATTGCTTAGCATGCCTCTTTAATGCTTTAAGAGTATGTGTTAAATGCTCCATGTCTTGGCCTTAATGCATGCCTTTTAATTCATGTCATCTAGATGCCATCTAGGTGGTCCTTTAGGCTTAGTTTTATGTGTTAAAACTCTGTTTTTAAGTGTTTAAGTATTGCCATGTGTGGTTGTACTAGGTGTGGTTCAAAGCCTCATGGGCTTGCCTTAATGCTTGAGCCATTTGTATGCCTTGTTTGGCTTGCTTTGTTAGTTGGTTTGGCACCATGTTTTGCATGAATTTCAGAGCTTTCCATGTATGCTAATAGTCCATGTTTGTGCCTCTTAGATGTGTTTAAGAGTTGCTTAATTGTGCTTAAGTGTTGATGCCTTAACTTGTGCATGTGTGCATGTGTGTTTGGCCCTCTTGACTTAGCACTTTGGCCACTGATTTTGGGCCTACTAGAGCTGCCTAATTCATGTTTAAGTCCCTCTCTATTTTGGTTTGCACGCTTGTCTTGTATGCTTGCTTGTATGCTTGCATAAGTGCCTTGCATTGTTCATTTTGCATACTAGTTGACATGTTTAGGGTTGCATTTGTATTGTGCATATTTGGCCTCTTGAAGTGAAGTATGATGGAGGTTGAGCACCCTTGTTTGCTTGTTTGCATTGCATGCATTTGAAATCAAAGTTGCATTCTTGGTTCTTAGGGCCATCATGCATGGAAATGCGCGATTGGTGGTCCGGGAATCGAGGCACATGCCCCCTTGAGTCAAAACATGATAAGGGGTGTGTATAGTGCATAAATATCTTGAATTGCATTGCCATGCAAGTTTTGCCCTCTGCTGCTGTGAGTTGCAGGTTCTGCAGGTATTTTGTGCCGGCCGGCAGTGTTTAGTGCCGACCGGCAGTCAATTTGCAACCGATGGATAAATTCAGTACCGATGAGCTCAATCCACTGCCGGTGGTGTCCTATCCCAGCCAGTGGTGATCCCCAGTGCCCTGAGAGGCACTCCTGGAACTTTGGTAATTTTCTGAGGAGGAGAGCAGAGGAAACAGAGGCAATCCGTGCATGGCAGTGCGGTTCCGAGCCAGTCCCGAGCGCGTGTTGCATCCGGTCCTCATCCCGAGGCGATTTACTGTTTAATTAGATTAACTATTTTATTTAATTAATTTAGTTGATTTGTAATATTTTAACTAGCTTTCGTAGTTAGTTAATTTGTATATTCTTTCGGTCCCTCCGAGCGAGGGCAAAGTTGTAATAAGTGTGTGTGAGTGGGTGTATGTCTTCTAATCCCCATTTCTTTCTCCCTTTCATTTACCCGCTTATGTTGGTAGACCAGGGCATATTTAAATTAGCATAACAGTATGATAGCATGTTTGCATTCATTCATCTGTTTCGCATACATCGGGCTCGATACATCACACAAACTGCATTGTATTTCAAATCTAACTTGAATACGTGCTACTCGCGCATTTCATATGCCATGTTTAGGGTTAGCCGAGCCTACTCTAAATTGCATCCTATGTCTGTATTGCATTAGCCACTTAACATGAACTAGGTCATGCATGTTTGCTAACTAGTTTACTATTTTGGCGCGGAGTACGATGTAAGTATTTACGCTTTAGCATACCACATGCGTGTGAATGTTGCCATGACAGTATGCTTACCATGCGGCTAAGTGCTTATGTGAGTTAAACTGTTTGAATGCCTGTGGGTGGAGGTTGGGTTGCTTGAGTTGGAAAACTCATCGAAATCCGTATTTTAGCCTACTTGCGAGTAGCAAAACCCGAAACGCTTTCAAAACAAACGGATATGCAATGATTATTTCCGAATTAGGCAACCTAGTCTATACTTGTTTGCTGTGCGCATAACGTAGTAAATCTAGGCTAATAACCGGTATAAGAGCATGTAATGTTTTCAAAATCGGATATCACGGTTAATAGAGGCCGGTCTTCGAACCGGGTGAAAGGGGGTGCTCATAGCTGACCTTCCCCGATCGTACCTAAGCTCCCGAGCCAAGACATTTGGTGATGACGGACACGTGGCCTTCGGCACCGAGTCAGGGTTTCCTAAATTCCCCCATTAAAAAATATTTAGGTGGCGACTCTGTAATCTGGCAAAGCAGTCCATGTTTGGCACTACTTTTCAAAAAATCTGTTTTTCTTCAAAACGATTTGCCAGAGTTGGACTCTTTGGTTCAGATTTAGAATCGCAGCAACACAAAAAGGAGAGTCCGAGCTGTAGCGAGGCCCCCCGCGGGCTTGTTACAGTTTCTGGCGACTCTGCTGGGGATTTTTAGAGAGCTTGACTCAAACTCGTGATATCCTGTTTTGACTACGTTTATGTGTCTCTTTGCATTGCATTTGCATTTGGTGCGCCTAGGACACCGTGTTGGCCATCTGCTATTCCTGAGCGGTTTGCCGGAGGCTTGTCTTGTCAAGGCACGTCCATAAGGCTGACCGGTTGCGGGCTCTGCCAGTATGGGAACACAAACCCCGGTTTTACCGGGGCACCCTTTTTGACCATTCGACCTAGTGCATATCGAAATCCATAGTGACCATTCCAAGCTAGGACAGGTTGCTCACCCGATGTTAGGTTGTTTGAAACCGCTGCGTGCGTAGTGAAGCCCTAGCTCCTGACGAAATAGGACAGGGAAACCCTACCCCAACATAGGGGTGTATTGGCTCTCTTCTACCTGTTATGTGCTTTTAGAGTGTATCTCTGCAGGGAACGCATATATCAGTTTGCAAGTTTGGGTATCCGGCCCGAGGGCACCAGTGTCAGTGTTGTTGAGAATCAGTTGTGTCTGCGGGTGTCAGTTCAGCTTTGAATAGTGATTCTGGGGAACGGTGATCAGTAGTAGAGTACAGTTGTCCGGCTACATCCGTGCTTAATCTGTCTGGGGTTGAAATACTGTTTGTTTTCCGTTTCAGTTCAGAGATTCAGAGAGCTAATCCAGAACAGTTAGTGTCTTCCCCTTGCTGCGGCAGGACTTAGCATGACGCAGAGTTCAGAAGAAATCGTGGTCATGACGGCCGCGTTGGATCAAGGAATCACCCTACATGATGAGACTACCGTTGACATGCCGCATCCGCCCAGATCGCCGGCGCGCACCCGGTTTGGGCCCCTCAGCTATATCAGGCTCGCGAGCCCATTACGTTTGAACTAATGGGGATAATAGGTGATCTTCAAAGATCCGTGACGGATCTCGCCTATGGAATGACAGTTTCGCCGCCAGCCGCACCATACGTCGGAGGCTTTGTACCCCAGGAGCCCCGCTACTGGGACGAATTGTGATTGAACTCAACCAACCGGAGATGACCTCCAGTTATGGTAACGACGCAGCAAACCAAACTCTAGATCAGGCCGAGGCCAGAGATAAAGGCAAGATGAAGACAGATGCCGACCCTATCAAACAACTGCTGGGCAGTAGAGGCTTTGAAAGCCAGGGGGATGAACAAGCAACAGATATCCGCAGTTATGTCAAGCTGTGGAGGGTGCTTTCCCCACTCCGCCTGAGGGCAGTTCCAGTCAATCAGAGAATCGGGATAGGCCCCGTCATGCCAAAACAGTTCTTCCCGCTCCCAACCTTGCATCCGGGAAGGATCAGAAATCCAAGGCCGCTCCCGCCGATCCGTTCGCTAGTGCATCTAGCAAGAGTGCTCAGGCCCCGAAGTATCTGCCCTGAGGGCACAGGGTCTTCCACCCTCTTTACATGCCTCTGTCTAGGGCACTGTTGATTTTGGCCAAAAAGGGGCATCTCAAACCCTTAGAGCCCCGGCCCCTACCGAAGAATCTCCCTGCCGCACATGATGCTTCTTTGTACTGTGCGTACCATCAGCAGACAGGCCATGCCACTGACAATTGTTTTCGCCTCCGTCACAAGGTGCAGGATCTGATTGACAACGAGGTTATCCTCCCACCCACCTCGGCCAAGTCAGTCACTATGGAGTTTTGGATTTTGAGGACACAGATACTGCGAGTATGTAATCAGAAGGTGAACCGCCTGTGGGCAATGCTTGGCGCATTTTTGGATGTGGCGTTTGGCACGCATTTTTGGGCACCTATTAATTTTGTAAATTCTGACTTGGGTGTCGAGTCAGTCTTCTGTTTTGTCTTGAGCCTGTCTCATTGTTTTGAGACATTCCTTTTGCTTAGGGTCTGTCTAATTGTAATGAGTCAGTCCCTCTTAGAGTACCATGGTGATTTCGGGTTGTTGCCTCAAGCACCGTTTTATCTTATAAACAGTTGTTTTTGCTTTTTGAGTCTGTTTCTGTCAGGGAGCCAGTTATGCCAACAAATCTGAATGAAACAGCCGTGGCCATCATGTGTCATATTTGTTGCTATTCGAGTTAGCCGTGCCAGAGGGTGTGAATAGAACGACAGTGCGTACCGCCTGCTCTCTCGTGCCTTGAACATTGTTATGATGACCTAAGCTTTTCATAAAACCCTTTTCAAACACTGTGGTGATGAAAACGAAGAGGAAGTAATTCCTCGGGTTTTGTAAAATTTTGATCATTTTGAGAAAAAAAGAAACGCATGCTAAGCTTTTCATGAATGAAATCATGCTTGTCGGCGTGAGTACTGAGAAGGACCCTGGCCTGATCCAGACTAGTTCCACACTATCTTCAGCACGAGCGATTTGTCGCTTTCTTAAAAACTTTCAAAAAAAATATTTTGCGCAGTCTCGCGAAGACTTGTGTGGAATCGCTCTTGAGATTGTGTAGCCCAGGATCGCTCTCGGCCTCAAGATTCGATTTATCTGTTGTGAACCGGAAC